>OY757261.1:2276724-2489453 GCA_963584085.1 Pyrausta aurata
ATGTAGCAGAACCATTTTTGGCGGCTGTCAAATAGTTCGGCGCCCCATGGAGGCTCGCTGAAAATTACTTACATGTGATTTTTTTATAATTTCAAATGAAATTGTGTGTATTTTAGAGAAATTGTGCTTTTAAAAATAGTGACTTCATCGGTGATTGATTATTGTTAATTACAGCAAAATAACCCTAACAACTTTTCAATTAGGATGTAAATTAAATTAAATTCAAATCGAAGCCTCTTTTAATTAACAATTTGTTTTTGCCAATTAGCTTTAAACAAGTACGGGCTACAGGAAGATAGGAATAAATCATTTGGACGAAAGGTAATCTCATTTTAAGTTACTACTGTTACCTACTAAAGTTAGTTACTGCCATCCAAAATCGATTTCGTTTGACAACTTTTGCTTGTCCTCCTATTCCGATAGATATATTAATTTTATGGATAAAACACGGTTTCACAATGTTTAGTTAAGGATAACACGAGCACGACCGACTGACGATAGCGGGAGATGTTCGTTCGACAAAAACACAATGCCAGTGGTAACTATCATAAATGACCGCTTGAAACGTACGCCGTTTAATGTATTATAGATATTTCCCTTTTTTACTAAAAAAAAAATGTTCGCACACACGACACAAAAACGGTCATCACTTCAAACATAAGACGACGCAAGGTGCAAGCGATTTCAACTCTTAAGATGGTAAGGCGGTGGTTACCTCGATAGTACGTTAAGATTGAAATTGCCCGCAAGTCATTGATAAATACAAATAGTACAAAAAAAGGTGTTTTCGACATCTAGTAATGCGAAAGAGAATAACTTGTATTAAAATCTAGAAAACCCCAACTGGCTAACCTGTTTCTTTAGAACTGACTTTACATGGAACTGGAGCTCGCTGACAACGATAATAAAAATTTAATTCACACTCACCCATCCGCCCAATATTGTACGCCTCGCTCATGAAATCGTTCTGTTTGTCTTTGGTCATCGGCGCGTAGTTGCCGGAGCTGTCTATGTATCGCGTACACAAAGGCAGCACCTTCTCTATGGCCCCCTTCACGAATACTTCTTCTTTGGCCTTACCGTCGCCGAACTTTGGCGCACACTTCACTACCATCATTTTTGTTTCGGAGCTGTCGAAACATCATTATAAAGTTAGAGTTTGTCTAAACTGAAATGACGCACATCACTATCGCATTAACGCACACAAGCACATTTATACTAGTCGGCTGTGACGTAGGCATACAGTACCGTTACCATGAGTTCAGCTCCAGCTCCCCCCTGGACATAGTCTACCTTGGCAGACTTGGAAGTCCTTAAATAGACTGCGGACACAAGTCGGCCGAAGCAAGGAGAACTTGTACAGATGGGGTTATGTTGCGGACGACGCATGCTTGCGTGGTGTCTCTCCACAGACGATGGCACACCTATTGTCATGCCCTACGTGTCCCTACACCTGCACACGTAAGGACCTGTACAACGCTACTGACAACGCTTTGTCAGTCGCCGAGTACTGGTCCTCAAAAATATAACGCCATAGTCGACACGAAAAGAAGAAGACCATGAGTTTACGACGGTTTTACTCGCTAGCGACTATGTAAAAAAGTCTATGGAAAATTGCACAGCGCCCCTAGCGGTCACTTGCAGAACTAAACTTTTCCATACAAAAAGTTACGTCGTCGCTAGCGAGTATAACCGACGTAAAATCATGGTAACGGTACAGATCTTAATTCGCCGAGCAGTCGACACTCTCACACAGATGAAGTGTATTTCTTAATATTTGCACTCGCACATCGAAATCAACTAATTAAGTAGTAGGGCGGCGCGTCATTTCAGCTTAGACAAGCCTTACTGGAGGTTGGACCGGTACATGAACTTGTGAAAAAATTAATTATATTACATTTCCAACACTATGGATTGGCTGGAAGAGATCTCTTTCAGGGATAAGCCCACCTTTGTTCACATTTTGACTTCTTGTATTTTCAGTACATTTTATAAGTGCAATAAAGAATATAATTACTAATTTTCTATAAGCTAACATCCGAGTTCACGGCTTTAGATCAACGACATAAATTCGGATTTGAGTGTGTCTCAGGACGGAATACGGATATCGTTCAATAGAGCAGAAGAAACCACTTTTTTAGTTTGTAGCGTAGTCAAGGATATTTCAAACTCGTCGTTATAAACGATACCATCTCAATTCACAATTTTTTTGTTTTCCTACAGAATAAGAACTTCCGAATTATATAGAAAATACTATTTCTCACCTGAAAGGTATCTCGTGCAGTCGCGTCCACGAATCCCGCACTTCAGCGGTGCCATACTTCATCGCGCACGCGAGCAAAGCGCCCTCTGTAGGCTGTCCGTATAGCGTTTCGTCACGGATGGTCGCGTTGTTGCAAAGAACGCCAACCTGCGATAAAATAAAGTTCACCATTATAAAAACTATTAATATTATTATAATAACAACAGGCTGTGGTGTCTAGTGTTGTAAAAGAACTGAGTCTTTTAGTCCTCATTTTGCTGCTATGAGTTCTTTTTGCAGAACTCAAGACTAATAATTAGTCTTCCGGGTCCTGAGCCATAGTCATAAAATTTTTTGAGTCGTAAGATTTATTCTAAGTCCTTTCGCTTTTTTCAGTCCTTTGAGCTCTTTGAGTCCTTTGAGTTCTTTCAAGTCCTGTGAGTCATGAGTGATACAGTAGGACTGCAGTCCAATCAAAAGGACTTGGGTCATGAATATTAGGACTAAAAGACTCAGTTCTTTTACAACACTAGGTGTCACACTGCAGGGCAAAGGCCTCCCTATCCTATCCTATCCTTTCAGCTTGTGTTGGTTACCAATTACTGTTATCTTCCTTTATCTTTATTTCTCTGCATTCTTCTTGTCTGTAATATACCACTTCTATCTCAAACTCCTTCGTCTTGCTTTCTCTTTTAAGTTATTTCTTCTATATTCTTTCGTCCATCTACCTTCTCTCTCTCTCTCTCTCTCTCTTACTCTCTATCTCTCACACACTATCTCTCACACACTATCTCTCTCTCGCTCTCTCTCTCTCTTTCTTTCTCGCTCTCTTTCCTTTTCTACGTACCTCTAGCATGGTGTTGACACCCATCCTAGCAACATCCAAGTCCCGCCCCTTGTACGCTCTCAGCTGTATGTCTCCGCGCGCGTTGTATCCGGTTCCGGTCACTTCGGCGATGTGGCCGCCGGAGGTCGATATGGTAGTTACGGTCATCTCGTTCTTCGTTAGAGTACCTGTGGGGGAAAGTGGAAAGATAATAGTCCACCGAAAAATTGAAAAAACACTCCAAAGAAATACAGCCGAAAATGACACAAGATTGGATGTTTTGACAATTGTTTAGTTGTCATTAAGATTCTTGACTTCGAGGACTCAAAGTCTATAATTTACAATCTCAAATATATAAATCTTTGTAGTTGACATTTGCATTACAATGGTCAAACAAAATGAGCAGTGCTGTTGCGCCAAGTTGTACTATGCATACTCATTACCTAATTCTCATGACATTCTCTCCAATCTTCAACTTCTTTTTCTTTATTAAGGACAACAAGCAATTATGTTAGTGGTTTATCCTTAAATATTCTAGCCCAAAAAATTAATTGAGCCATTAAGTCACAGCCGACGGATTTTTGACCATATTTCTTTGTCTCAAAGTAAAAAATCAACGTACTTTTATCCTTTCCACACTAATATCTCTATTAATACTTACCAGTCTTATCGCTGCAGATGACGTTGACACAGCCCAGCGTCTCAACAGTGGGCAGCTTCTTGACAATCGCGTTCCGTTTGGCCATACGCATAACTCCAAGAGCCAAAGTCACTGTCACCACGATTGGTAGACCTGTGGGCAAGAAGCATTTAAGTCAGGTTTCGAACTCAGTCTTTCTGTTAATAAGATAAAGAGTAATGTCAGGATGGATAAAATCGGTGTCAGTATTGACATTAAAATCGGTTATTGACGACACGGTTGGTGCAGTGGTTAGTGCTCTTGACTACAGAACCAGCGGTCGCGGGTTCGAATAGCAAGGGGCAAATTTTTGTGTGATTAGCACGAACATTTGTACCTAAGTCATTGAAGTTATATGTATTTAAGTATTTATGGGAGACGCCTCGTT
The DNA here is from genome assembly GCA_963584085.1 of Pyrausta aurata. NCBI lineage: Eukaryota > Metazoa > Arthropoda > Insecta > Lepidoptera > Crambidae > Pyrausta > Pyrausta aurata. The sequence goes on from OY757261.1 coordinate 2,280,860, forward strand.
ATTATCGTGTCTGGTACCTCGTAACACAAGGAATAACATTTATTATATTCCTAGCAGGAAGTACCAGCTTTGATTTCTAACAATTACCACTAGTAAAAAATAACGAGACTCTTTCAAGCATCATCAATTCATCATTCAGTATGGTCTTTAGGAGTCTATTAATAATTCAGTCCCTCAACTTAATGAAGTTATTTCGTGTAAGCATCACCAGTGTTGGAGTTCATTAAATCAACAGAAGACAGCCTACTAAAAGCCACCGCTCTCTACTAATCGCGACATTTGCGGTAGCCTTGGTCAGAGCATCGTAAAGCAACACGTTTTGAAGAACCTGTGGGATATCCATAAAACTAAGGCCTCACCTTCAGGGATAGCAGCAACTGCAAGACTGACGCCAATAGTAAACATGTCCTGCAACGCCTTCCCTTGCAGCCAGCCAGTCACCATGATGAATCCGATGATGCAGAACGAATACAACGACAGCTGAGCTCCGAGGGTGTCCATGGACTTCTGAAGGGGAGTCTTCGGAGCTTCCTCGGCCTGCATCATGCGGAAGATGTCGCCAAATTCGGATCGCTCACCAGTGCTGACAACGATACCCTGGAAATTGTGATATAGTAACGTTAGTGAATGGATTTAAAGTCCATCCGTCCTCACTACATGTAAGATTTAGTAATTTTGACCATAAAATAAAGGCACTAAAGTTTACTATAAGGTGTGGCAGACAATCGTTTCTTTGCAACAAGCATCGGAAACCTTAAAAATTTAATGGATAGTACTACGTTGCTACTATGATAAAGAAGCTACACACATACAACTTTAAGTTTTCTGAAAAGTGGAAGAATTGTGGTAGTATTGTTGTGAGTAGATTGTTAGATTCAGTACCTGTATTCACTGTGGTAGTCGCTTTTGTAACCAAAGACCAGGCTGCAGACAAGATATAAAGGTCGATAAGAAAATAAACCGCCGGAATTAAAACCAACCTTGGCATTTCCACACCGGACTAGGGTCCCCATGAACGCGATGTTATCCTTATTGACTCTCCCAGCAGACGCTTTGTTCGGCAGCACGCTCTTCACAGCCGGTTCAGTCTCGCCGGTGAACGACGACTCGTCTATGGCCAAGTCGGTAGAGTCATAGAGTCGCAAGTCCGCCGGCACGCGGTCGCCGACGTTGAGATGGACGATGTCGCCGGGGACGAGGTTGCGAGCGAGGAAATGCTCGAGGCTGCCTTCGCGGAGACTGGAAGAAGTGAAAGAGAGTAAGATAAGCACGGTGTACTTGTTAGATCCTGGATTTTGAATAAGGAATGTTAAAATTTGGTACGTTGGTATATAGTTTGTCAGTAAAGCTATATAATAGAATAAATAAAATTTTAAACATCTCTAACATGACCTATCATGAATGCAAAAAAGTTGTTACAAAATGGTTATTATCACTCTCATATGATGAAACGGAAGAAGTTTTATTGTTTGATAGAAAATAGTTATACTCCACGACTTGGCACACATAGATGACACACCCAAACTCTTGCACACGCACGCACACACGTACACTCACACACACACACACACACACACACAAACAACTGTTTTTCAATATGTTATTAAAACTAATTAGTTATTAAGTACTTAACTTGGACTGTGAAAGAGCGGGATCCCCTAACACAAGCGCTTAGCTTAAAAGGGGTTCCTATAACCTTGTAATGTTGATGCTGTGAGTACTAATAAAGAATTTTGAATTTTTGAATTTTGAATTTTGTACTTTTCGACTGAGTAAATACACAGACAGTGGGCATGATGCAGGCATGCTGATGAGTTAAAATGGTGTTACTGAGCTTTATGAAGAATAGCCGATGTTTAGGCAGCTGTACTATCATATTATTTTACTTGATTAAGGTGCGGATTGGATGGAGCTGATAAGTTCTATTGTTTTTAAATTAATATAGTTTGATAAACAGACACGGTATAGAATCTGTGAGCTGTATTATGTCTGATACTTTTTAAGTACTTGTCCCAAGCAATGTATGGATGGATGTTCAGTTGTTCCTATGGACTATGAAACTAAGTTTATCGTATCTTAGGAACAACTGAAATTCTACGAGATTTCCAAGAAAATAAGTTCTTTTTGAAGGAAATACATTAACTTTCATCGGATGGAACGTGTTCATGACGCTTTTTTGACCAAAACGTAAAAAGGAACCATACGAAAACCACTCACCAATTACACGAAGGCGGGACCAGCTTGTTCAGTTCTTCCAACGACTTCTCCGATCGGTACTCCTGAACGAAGGCGACCGTCACCACGATCATGATGGCGACGGTGATCGAGATCGCATCGTCGAACTGCTTCATGCACACGCTCACCACTGCTGAGCCTGTAGACAAGAGTCAGGGTAGAGTCAATATTTCTATTGTCCGGTTTTTAGGGTTCCGTATCCACGGGACCATAGTACTAAGACTTCGCTGTCTGTGCGTCCGTCTGTCACCAGGCTTTATCTGAAGAACAGCGATAGCCTCTATTTCTGTTGCCGCTATAACAACAAATACTAAACACAAAATAAAATTAAAATTTTATATTTTGCTCGATATCAAAAACGGCAACAGGTAGGCACTCGAAATAATCATCTATGTAGTTTACCTAGTCAATGGTACGGAAGGTGTTCGTAGCGCAGAAGAAGAAGAAGAAGGTGGCAGCGCTTTGGTAGTGATACTGAAGTTACTGAAGTTAAGCGACCGCGCGGTCGTGTTTGGATGGGTGACCATTCGGACCCTATAAGTGACGTATAAAACGTAACTTACGAGCGTGTGTCGGTAGGCACGTTATGCAGTTGTTCTCGGGGTAATACTATCGAGAATGAATGGCCACGGAATACAAAGACCAACACATGGATATATTCATTAGTTCCTTGTTAGTGATTTCAAGACCATTAAATAAAATTATTGATGGTTATTTTTTATAAGTAATTTGATAAAGATATTTTCAAATTTTTACTTCAAACTATTACACATGCTTTGTCATTGTGTTTTTTGTTCGTCGCCGTCAGTATTGACACGCCAAACATAACAAAGATCGATTAAACTATTTCTGAAATGCAACGCCTGAACTCACTTCCATTAACCAGCACTGGGTTAAACTCAAGAGGAGAATTACTTCATTACTATAAACATGAGATCATCTAAAAATCAAGAACTTTTAATCTGGCAGTTTTATGAAAAAAGCCTGCAAACCAGGTGTACTAAAAACGCATTTAGCGTCTTAAATATTAAAGCAGCTTTTAAAATTTCGGGCATAAAACAGCAAAGATTACATTTTGTTGGGAAAAAATGCTCCTGGAATAATTCAGATTTAAATTAAATTTACGATTCGTATTGTTTATTACTCCTATGTAGATTTTAATGCGTGACGAGATCTAGAATATATCAAAACCGATATAAAACATTAACAATATACATGCCTACTCTGTTCCCCATATATATATTTTAATTATATAGGCAGACATTTGGTCACAATCTCACCGTGGTAAGTGATGATGTGGCCTAAGACGGATCATGACTGACTCGTAACAGACTATTCATCATAAGTAGAGTACCTATATTTTTTAGTTCAAATATACTAATATAAGGTTTGTTGAGCACATTATGTTCTATTAAAACTCTTTCTAAGAAACATCACTTTGAATGTTATTGTTTATATTCTAGAACTAGCTTTTGCCCGCGACTTCGTTCGCGTGGACTTCAGGTTCGTCCCGTCTAGTCTAGTAATAAGTAAGAAATACGGTAACTAAGCACTGCAGAGCCCTAAATTGTAGCCTATATGTTATTCTGATGTATAAGCTATATTGTGGTAAAGTTTCATTCAAATCCATTCAGTAGTTTTTACGTGAAAGAGTAACAAACATCCATACATCCATACAAACTTTCGCCTTTATAATAGTAGTAGGATATAACTGACCGCTACGCTGCTGAGTTGAATCATAGTCCCGAATAGGATTTGTAAATATTATTCTTGGTCTTATAATACACTGGGTTGAGCGTGATCTCAGTTTAGAATGTTTAATTTCACAACCATCTCAAAATCACAGTATCCTTACATTGGCGTTCTTTAGGTACTTTCTAACTAAAATAGTGATCGTTTTGTAGCTGTTATTTTAATCCCTATCGATTAAACGCTGGTGCTTAAATCAATTTGCTGTTTTAAGGATAAACTAAATTATACCAAAGACAAAAGATTTACGAAACACGCGATTGTGTTCGTTAGACACTACGATCAGCGCCTATTCTTTAAATAATGTAAATTTCCTTAATAAAAATGCCCTAATAACTTTTACCTTCAATTTAATTGTTTGTGACTTCATTGAAGTTCTACTACACGTTAAACGATTTTTATCGTCAATAAAAAATAGAGCTCAATTTATTTTAAAGTGCGTATTTCGTCAGTTCGTCACTATCATGATTTTTTAACAATTAATTAACATCTGGTAATCTTAGTGATGGCTCCATCTGGATAATTTTTCAATAAATCATACTCTATGATCAAGCTGGATCTGTTTAAATACTTAAATAAAGAGCTGTTTATAAACGATGATTAAAAATAAACTTTACTCGCGCACAAAGGGTTCTGTATTTACTGAATTGTATATAAGCAGTTTATTGCCCTCAGATGTAAAGACAATTAAGATCGAAACCATAAGTCATAGACTTCAAGAAACACATTTTTAAAGAATAGCTAAATCAACTGTATTCATCATGCGTATCATCAATTGAGACAAGCCTGTACTTACACTTGATTGGCTAATTCGCTGTCATACCATTACTCCTTGTAATTTGACGCCATAATGACACGTTTCAAGGTCGGAATGGCCATGGAAATGTCAAAGCCGTGGGCAGGTGCAAAGCCATTGCTAGTTCTTGCAAATAATAGAGGATGCTACTTATGGCAGTTTGTTTAACCTGAGGTGGTATGGGCTAAAGAAAGTTCTTATATCATGTTATAACAATATTTAATCCTCACGTATGTGGTTATCAACATTCTTTTGTCATTCTTTTGTTTACGCGACCGCCGGCGGCCTGTCAATCCGTAATCCAGCGACCGGTAAGAGAAACTTTACTGGGAAAAAATATCTATTACTAAGCCAGAAAATAGCACAAACTTGAATTAGGAATTTGGTTCTGATAAAAATGGTAAGTAATTAAACTGAAAATTTTGATTGCTTCTGTAAAAACGTGCACTTCGTGTCAACAGCATATTTTTTTAATATATTTTTTTTAATGACGACGGCCAAATAAAAAGAAGCGTGAGAAGCGAATTCGAAGACATTAATAAGAAGTCCTTATTACGGAGTTTTACGCTAGTATTAAAAATATTACACGTTTTTAAGAGCGTAAAAAATAAACCTTTAGATGGAAATTTTTACTGAATAAAGGGCTGATTATTCGATGGACAGATAAGAAATATTTGTCAAACTAAGACTAATTTGAAAACGTCACTTTGGAAACGCACGTAACTATTTCAAAGTAAAAATAACTCAGTTTTCTGTTGTGTAAATGAAAAAAAAAGTCCTTATAGAAAAATTTTATTCATTCGCAATGAAGAATTTAAAACTTGCTTGTTAATAAACATTTTTAAATGGGTAAATATTGCCACGAATTAAAAGTTTTTTTTTTCGTGCGTCACTCATCCAACATCTGTTTCAACAAATTTAACTAACGTGTATGAAAAATGTCATTGACCGGAGCCAAAATTATAATATCAACAAATATAATCTATACCAATATTATAAAGGTGAAGAGTTTGTTTGGACGTGCTTATCCCAGGAAGTACTGTACAATTTTTTTTTATGTTGTGTGGGATAGGTTATTCATTGGAGGCTATAAAATACCACGCTGCGACGGGAGGGGAGGGGAGTAAACTGAAAACGCGCGGACTATACTTACCAACATATAATAACAACTTTTGAGTAAAGGAATTTATCTATTCTATAGCAAACTAGGAAATGCCTAGTAGTATTTACCACTCAGCCAGTAAGACGGTGGATAAAAGCTGGTTGAAAATAAGAGTTATCCCTATGTTTATTGTTACATAACTACATACAGTAGAAACCCGATAGTATGTTGTATTAGTAATACGATTTCCCGTATATTCCTTGTATAACGTCGGTCCTTACTACTTGGAGTATGTTTTCACACATTTGTACCCCTTAGTCTCGCTTAGTACGCTCATTTTGGATGAAATTTATCATGTTTGATGTTTTTTTTTAATAACTGCTTATGGTAAATTTTTAGAACTGCACATTCTATTTTAAATAAGTTGCGTCTTTATTTCTACTAATAGTGTTTTTTTTTTATTTCCCGCTTACAATGCGTTTTTGGCTGGGACCCAACATAATCATACTATCGGGGTTTTATGATAATTAAAGCCATTTCTGTACACCATTAATTCATTACGTGTTCGAGGCAAATTTTATATCACCTTAATACACTCTATCTTGGTCACATTAAGATAATTTTAACAAGAAAAATTAAAGAAATAATGTCAGTAGGTTGTATACTCGAAAAGCTTTTATAAATATAATTATTATCTGACAGTCGTATCCTTTTGTTTGGAAAGAAAGTACTCGTTTTGTTGGCCCAAATATTAGCCAGCGAAAATATGTGTATTGGTGTCTAAAATAAACATAATGAGAGCATGTACTCGTATTGTCAACTTGTAATACCTATATATCTCTACATTACTTGGTCCCTTGGTATTACTTGAAAAACTTTTCAAATGAAGTAATCATAAACGAAATAAGTTACATCGAAATTATATCGAAAATAATCTGTCATTTTCGCAGACAATGTCGCGGGGACTTAGTTGGTCACCGTAAAATAATGTAAAAACGACTAAAAATATTGAATCAGTATACCATTAAATATAAATACAGTAAGTATATGATACAAATTGAAGGACCTATAAATAGAATTATCCAGTCACATTAAGCTTGAAACAGGTAAGACCACCTAATGCGAATGCAAAGATTGTGGGCAGTATAGGCACTCATACATTTTATTGACCTGCTAGTCGGCCTACCTGCTAGATGCCTATAAATTAATCCAGTATTACTGTGGTAAAGCTAAGAATTCTACGAGCAATAGCTTGTTATTGCAGTACGCTATATAAGTATATGTAAAAATAAATCGTAGATAATATTCAAGCATATTGAGAGTTAGATAAACGCTGAAATAGAGTTGGAGTGAGATAGAGTTCATATAATTTGAAATTTGTATTGTATGTAAAACTTCTAATTCTTATGAGAATAAAGTTCTTTAAAACTCAAATTGATTATTTTTTCGGAAAATAGAATTTTCCCAAAAAGAACAATGAGAAGATGACTTTTTGAAATATTTGACCAGAAAACCCCGAATACTAACCATTTAATCGAAGAAAATTATGTATCTTAAAGGAAATGGCGCTAAAAATCAAAAGAACGTCGCCAATTAAGTCGGTGAACCGCGGCTATCGTATGAACAAACGAAAAAAAAAACGACAGAAGCCTAAACACTGTGCTATATCTTACACAGTCGTAATAAATGTGTTTTTTCTTCGAAACTGTACTTGACGTGCTAGTGACTGACTGTACTAAAAAACTGCAAAAACCGGCTCTGTCAAGTGCAAGTGACAACGACCTCAGTGAGCGACACAAAACAAATTGCGGGTAGTAGGGATGATCGGTATTAGCCATATTAGAAAAACAACGATGTTAACGGAGCAAGAGTATCGATGTTGGATAAATATCGGTTGAAAAACATCGATGTTTTTTTAGAATAAAGGCAGACATTTGGCCACAATCTCACCTGATGGTAAGTGATGATATGGCCTGGGGTGGATCAGTCTGACTAGAAGTAGTAGTTGTCTTTGAAAAATGTCAAGAAATCTGTTCGAAAAGCTCCCTTCGGTGTCGTCTACCACTATTATCTAATGGAAAATAAATGAACTTAATATTTTATACTTGATATACTTAAATTTAATTTTGTATTTTATTTTAATTTTGTATTTTAATTTATTTCATTTAATTTTCATTTGATTTATTTAATTATGTGTTATGTTTTTGATTTTATTACATTAAGTTCGATTTTGTTATTATGAGCCCTGTCTAAAAAACGTTTTTTTTTAGTCATGAGTTATAGCTAATGACTATTTTGAACTTAATTCATTCAATGCATACTAGGTAGCGTCTTAAAGAAAGAATGGTTGGCTTTTTGTATTTTATTCATACACTAGCGGCCCGCCAGCGACTTCGTACGCGCGCAATAGTTTTACTCCGTTCCCATAGATCGTAGCGAAAATATTTTTAAGCCGATACGCTTTAAACTATTTCTTTCTTAAATGCTTTAAACCTTCCCTGATAAATTAGCTATCTAACAATGTATGTAACATATTTTAAAACCGGACCAATAGACCGTTCAAACAAACAAACAAAAACATCCAGTTTTTAAATATATGCGTAGAAATGCGTATTAGTATAAGATCCCAGGGCCCCCAGACGTTCCTTATTTTTGAAGTAATGAATTTTACAGTATAGATACTCTTATTTATTTATTTATTTAAATCAGGCAGCGGATTACAAAGTGCAATACATACCCATAAAATAAATACCTTACAGGCTAACATACATACAAAATAATAAATCTACACAATTGTTTTAAAATACTTTTAAAATACACGCAATTTCACGGGCGTGTTGCTCGTGGTGTCGCGTAGACTTCCGCGGAACCGCCGAAACACGACACCTTTCGGCCAGAAACCTTCGTTCATGAAGGTCGATATCTTTTCAGTTGGAATTCTAATCACAAATGAATTAAAATTCACATTGCGACTAGACTCCAACTTGACGACCCGCAGAGTGATGTTGGTTTTCTTCTGCACGTATTCCGAGACCTGCTCAGCCTTTGTGGTGTGATGTAGGCGAGAAACATACAACAGCGCCGTCGGAATCGCAGGACGCAGCAGCATGTTAGGCCCGGTCGGTGCAGTTCCGCATTGATTGCGGCTGACAGGCTTCTTTTTCTTCTTGCGCTCCACAGTAATGAAGCCCTCCGTGTCAGGCTCCCCTTCACAAGAAGCTTTCGGCGCAGGAATGCGTTAATATATTAAAATTAAATTAAATATCAAATATTAAATATCAGAATATTACCTCGTGTGTTCATAAGTTTTGAGACAAACTTGGTAGTTAAAAAAATAAATTAAATATTACTGGCTGCTATTTAATTCTTTTTCCAAATTTGAATTTGGAATGTTTACTTTTAATACCTTTGACTTTCAAATTTATTTCTGTCAATTTTATCGTGATGGAGGGGACTAAAGAATTGCGTGCGACCGTGATATCGCTATTTAAGGCGGGAAAAAAACCAATGGAGATTTTCCGTGAGGTGAAAACTTTTGGCGTAAGCCGTAACTTCGTGTATTACACTATCAAACGATACAATGAGACAAGTTCCTTGCAAGATCGCCAAAGGAGTGGTCGGCCACGCTCTGTAAGGACGCCTGCGAACATCAAAATCATCCGAGAGCGACTTCGCCGAAATCCATGTCGCACTCAGAAAAAAATTGCTCTGCAGACTAAAATTTCGCGCGTTTCAGTCAACAGAATACTGAAATATGATCTTAAGGTAAAGGCGTATAGCCGTAGAAAAGTTCACTTTTTAAACGATCGGCTTCGTAAATTGCGACGCGAACGTTGTCCATTACTGCTTAGGAGACACGATGCGAGGAAGATACTGTTCACCGATGAGAATTTTTTTTAATGTCGACGAAAAGTTCAACCAACAAAACAATAAAGTCTATACCAAAAGTAGCAAGGATGTCCCAGCTTCAGCACGGAATGTCTCGCGTACTCATCATCCGGCAAGTGTGATGGTATGGTGGGGACTTTCGTATGAAGGTGTCACTCCGCTCCATTTCTGTCATCAAGGCGTCAAAGTGAAAACCAAGAATTATCAAAATGACATCTTAGAGCCTGTTGTGAAACCCCTATCTCATACTTTATTTGACAACAAATTTTGGGTTTTCCAGCAAGACTCAGCACCATCCCATAAAGCAAAAACCACCCAAGCTTGGTTGAGGGAAAATGTGCCGGCTTCATCGCGGCGAACGAATGGCCCTCCTCCAGCCCCGACCTCAACCCGCTGGATTATTCTCTATGGACTGAGTTAGAGCTCAGGGCCTGCCAGAAGTCCCACCCAAACTTGGAGTCACTGAAGCGAGCTCTTGTTCGAGAAGCAAAGCGAATCCCGCTAGAAAAGATTCGTGCCGCCATTGATGATTGGCCAAATCGTCTAAGGGCCTGTATTAAAAACAAGGGTGGAAATTTTGAATAAAAGATAAATTTTATTGTTGATTATTATCTACTTAGTGTTCACTGTAAATTTTAGAAATATAAGTTAATTATTTAAAAAGTTATGCCTCTTTTTTTTCGTCTCAAAACTTATGAACACACGAGGTATTAAAAATAAATATTTCATATTGACAGACCGTTTCTGTGGGCCGTTATTCCTCCCAGACGCTTTAAATTTTATTCTGTGTGACATATATAAAAATCAGTGCTTCGAATTTAACAAAAGTTAGTTATGTTTTTGTCTACCTTTCCTACCTGCTACCTGCGAACGGGCCGCCTAGCCAAGCTAGCGAGCATGCACACACTCTTAAACACATATAAGAGTGTCTATACTGTAAAATTCATTACTTCAAAAATAAGGAACGTCTGGGGGCCCTGGGATCTTACTCTATATAGATAAATGTTATATTTTATGTACACACAACACGTAGCCCGGTCTTTAATCTGGTCAAACTTACACGAGGATAATATCTTTTTATTTTACAACGAAATGGAAATACTTACTACGCCTATCGTCAATCGTATATTTCTTTCGAGAGCTAATGAAAAAACCAGGCTATACTCCGTGCGCTTACACAGCATCACGCCACATACAGGCTTTGGGAGAAGCAAATTCCTTCAAGTCTTCTCCCGCTACCTTAAGAGTTTGAACTTGAGCTTTGTTTATAGTCATAGCGAATACTCTACTTTCTTGAATTCAAATCGTAAATTCAAAGGGTTAATTCTATGTAGGGATCTACCCCATCATCATCATCATCAATACCCAAAAGCCGTCCACTGCTAAACATAGGCCCCCACGAAAAGTTTGCAAAAAAAAAAAAAGATTGGACACCCTTCGACCACAGAAACAGCGTTGAATGTCCACCGACAATATGAACAGACGACCTGCAATCTACACTGTACACAGACTGCTTGATACCTAACCTGTTTAAATACAAAAAAATATTATTTACTGTTTTAAGGAATAAAATCACATCTCGAGCATTTTCTCAAGAGCAACATCAATAACAAACATGTGTCAAAACATTGTGTCTCAGACATGTCAAATGATGGTCAAAAATGATATACAAAATATTTTTATCATTAGCACAAAAGAGTTTAGATAACAACTTCGAAGAAAATCACCCCTAGAATAAATTTGTCACCCTTTTTCACCCCCTTAGGAGATTAATTGCAATAAAATATAAAATAAATCTTCCGTCAATTTTGTAAAAGAATGTGTATGCAAAATTTGAAGTAGATTGGACCAAGGGATCTGGTTGTCCCGTACAAACTTTGCACCCCTTTTTGACCCCCTTAGGGGTGGAATTTCTGAAAATCCTTTCTTATCGAATCCCTTCGTCATACAAAGAACACACCCTCCCAGTTTCAGGTCTCTACAATCAGCGGTTTAGGCTGTGCGTTGATCCATCAGTCAGTCAGTCAGTCAGTCAGTCAATCAATAAGTCAGTCGTTCAGGACAAAGCAATTTATAGGTATAGATGATACATCGATGTATCAATAATATCGAAGTCAACACATCAATGTTAAAACATCATCGATGAATATCGACCATCCCTAATTGCAGGCGAGTACTTCATAAGTGTACATCCGATATGTTTATTTGTAGCAACGATATTTATTATTTCTTGGACCGGATGAACGGTAACAATCCTGAAAGCTTGGGTTACAGTTTTAATGGTCAAGTTTTGTGGATCGATTTTTTTCAACAAGCCTCGCCTTTGCTAGCAGGACGTACACAGATGCTGAACATAAGCCTGTATTTGATGAAAAAACAGTGCAATACTGTTTTGTATTACAACCCAATCCTGCAACCTTTAAAAGGTCGTCTGTCCATCTTGCTAGTGTATGACTTGGACACACCGCGGTTTAAGCATCCGATAAGCTCAATGCAATCGTTCTCTTTTTGAAAATCAATTTTAACAAGTACGCGACATCACACTTACGTCCGTTCCCTATATAGTCAAAGGTAGATAGCTATCCTCGACCAGAAATAGGATTTCCTCAACCAGATATAAGATTTCGTATTGCCAGAAGTTCTAAAGGGACAAAAATCTAAAGGTAGATAACCATTTCTATCTCTAGTAGGGTAAAATCACAGATAGAATGGATATAGGGAATGGCCGTTATACTTTAGCCGCTTAAAGAATGCTAATTTTGGCGTTTTTAATTTGGATAGAAAATATATATGAAAAAGTGTGGAAGTTTGACATTTTCTTAATACATTTTGTGTCAAAACAGCTTCAAAAACCAACGCAAATATCAAAAGTTACACTGAGAATCAATATTCAACGAGTGTTAATGTCAAACAAGACATTTGTTACAATTATAGTATCATTGTTAAGTTAGTACAACCACCTATACACAAAGAAATCATACGTAAACAATAAGTTATATTTGTATATGCTTCGATATAATCAAGGATTGCATTGTATCATAATATGTGTTATATCAACATGATGCTCGCTAAATAAAGAGTAGCAGTTATTTACTACTACTACACTATCATTTGTTGCTATTTTTTTAAAACACAGAGCTTGTTTTAATTGATTTTAATGGGTGATTGTGTTTCTTAATAACACATCATGCCATGTGTAAGTATTTATACCTAATTACATAAAAACAAAAATGTAATTATAAATTGGCTTTCTTCATCTTACCCGATAATTAAATATTTGTAAAAATATTATCTTCGGATATTGTAAGAGCAATCTCACAACATTGATGAGGTCACGCCTACGCGTTAATGAAAGCACTTGCAAGATTCAACAGGCTTGCCAGTGTGACGGTGGCCGAGTGGTATAGGCATGCACCCGGATAGCGTAAGACACGGGGCTCGATTCCTCGTCTGTCACAGTTGCTTTTTACAAGTGCCATTTATATAATTTACTAGCTTTTGCCCGCGACTTCGTCCGCGTGGAATCGTGACTTCTTTTTCCCGTTTTTTACACATTTACCACTATATCTTTGCTCCTATTGGTCGTAGCGTGATGTTATATAGCCTATAGCCTTCCTCGATAACTGGACTATCCAACACAAAAAGAATTATTCAATTCAAACCAGTAGTTTCGGAGATTAGCGCGTTCAAACATACAAACAAACAAACAAACAAACTCTTCAGCTTTATAATATTAGTATAGATACCTCACCAAATTGATGACATACAAACTCTAGTGGAGAGCCACCATAACATGTAAAGTCCTTTATTCTTTGCTTGGCGAATATTGTAAACAATATTATAATAACTTCATTAAATGTCTCTAAATGAAATTAATTTAACTATTCGATTTAAAAGAACTGGGTTTAACGATGAATTACCTAGGGTAGGTTGTGAGCTTTGTGTTTATCTTATTTTAAAATGAATTATTTCGTTAACAAGGAATGACAAGATTGTTTACAATATCCGCTAAGCGACGACAACCTCCTTTTAAGTCGGTAAAATACTGACTTTTAACAGCCTGACCGAGGTGGTTATTTACGTGGTTTATGGACGGAACCCCGCAGGACATGACTCACTTTCTGTCTTTAATTTAATTTATTTAACAGTAAACATACTGACTTACAGCTAATGTGTACAAAAACCCTAAGAACCCAAGTCTTGCACTGCGTCCCTGCGTGCCCTAACATCTATTCTTTGGGAGACTTCATGTGTGCAAATGCTAAGGCAATCAGTGTCACCACAACAAATTTAAGTCGGTTACCATCAACACGCTAAGAAGAAGAACAGGTGGTTGGGATAAAAGATATGGGCAATATTGGACATTCACAAGATCCTCGGGTCTTTATTTTTTTCTAACCTCATTTATCTCAAATTCAAGTCCTACGTCCTCTTACCGAGCAGCAGCAATATGAGCGGGTTCTGGAACTGCTCGATGTACTTCTTCCAGAGTGGGTCCTGTTCCTTCACCTGGAACTCGTTGGGGCCGACGAAGTTCATGCGGTCGTTCGCCTCGCGCCATGACAGACCGCGGCGGACGTCCACGTTCAGCCGCTCGGACACCTGACGGGGAAGAATACAGTTGGTTATAGCGCAGAAAATATAATAGTTATAGCTTCATTGAGACTTCGCCTGCGGGGCACAGGAGCGCGGGGGGAGACGAGAGCGGGTTGCGTAAGAGGTGCGGGCGGCGCGCGATACACCCGCCCTCGCTTCCCCCCCACGCCCCTGTGCCCCGCAAGCGATGCCGCGATGGTCTCAATTTCGCGGTCTACCTATAGTATGTATACTTCATTTTTAGTCAGATTATTTCATCCCGGGTGTTCTTAACCATGTTTTATGGAAATCTGATCAGCAGTTTGAAGATCATCAGCTATCAAATCCAATTGATGGGGAGATCGGTCTACCTCCCATTATATGTCCTATGGATTTGAAATTTGGTACCGTGCTACATTAATGATATTGAAATAACATAGCAAGGAAACCATGACTCAGAATATGACGTGTCAGGGGTTTTTAAAATTTTTAATTTTGGATTATTTTTAATGAGTTCCGTATGGATAACCGTTGAACCCGCGGAGCTATTGGTATAGGTACTCCGCAAGTACTGCTGTTTTGTTTGTGGTGGTTTGTGATGGTTTAGTTTGGTTAGGAGTTTTATTGAATTTTTTAACTGGGAATAACAATGTATAAGTGTTTTGTATGTTTTAATTATTGTGTCTTTTGTCATGATTTTGGTGATGTTAATTGGATATATGTTGAGGATGCGTAAAGCTATTATTATAATTATGTTCCGAGCGTTTAGTTCCAAAACGAGGACACATTCGATTAAATGACCCCATCATGGGTTACATTTGAGAGGTTTTTTAATATAAGGCTATATTGACTCTACCTACATCATATTCTATAATGAGACGTCGTGCCTGTAGTAGTATATTTTCCCTAGGCAGTTAATGCACCATGAAATCGAAATAAATTTTCATCTTCACATTATACATTTTTGAGAGCCACAAAAGCTTGCTATAAAATCCATTGTAGGACATTCAAACATTATTATCGTGATCAAAATATTACATTCATAACGTTTACAATAACGCTATTATACAGGTAAAACAATGTTAACAGGTTAACAAACAATCCCTCAGGTACGAAAAACAAACTTCAAAAGATAAATTAAATTCTGGCACGATAATGTGTACTTTGATATTTTTCTGGTTTCGTGAGTCGTATAAATGTTATTAAGCCATAAAAAAACCTTTTAATAAGAGGTTCCGTTTCTCACGATTTTTTGCTCTTTTTTACCACAAAAACAGCTTGTTTGTTACTCAAACTTTGATGTGTGTCCTCCAAACCAAATAACGATCATTATATTGTTGCTTGTTAGACGCTAAGTAACGTAACTAGCCAATTATTTTGTCACTTCATCAAAGGGAGGCTATGAGGTAGCACATCATAAAAGCGAAGGCAACATGCGACATAAAATGGGTAATTATTTTTAAGTGAAAAAAAACACCTTAAAAAAGACCTAATAAAAAGCTTCAAATAACTATTTGTATTCTATTTGGAGTAACAAATTCATTTGGTGTCGGTACATGATGTGTTAAGATTGTAATTTCGTACGTAATCTTGATGTTATGCACCAACTCACAAATGAATTTGTCTAATTTTTTTGACTGTTTTTGAAATTATTATTTTTTAATTGCTTTTAATTATTTCAGATTGATTTTTCTCATCTAGAAAACTACTGAACCGAATTTGATGAAACTTGTCTAAGATAATAAGCTACTGAACCGGTTTTGATGAAATTCTGAATATATCTGAGTACCTAAGTTAGAACATATCTGAATCTCGATGTCACTTTTCGTTTTCAAAAATACCGTGTACAAACATAGGTACATACACTTACGAATCTTGGCATACGTGAGAAGGAACTAGATCATCGTACTCAAATTTTAACAATATTACAAACATACAGGTTAAATTTAATACCTCCTTTTTTTGAAGTCGGTAAAAGAACATAATGGTACACAGCAGGCATGTGATTCGTCTTCAGTTTCAAAATACTTTCTAATATAATTTCACACAAATTATCTCTTGTCTAAGATGCATGCCACAATACTGTCTCGGCATTAGATTGTATAGGTCTTTTTCTAGCTATAAGCGTGTGAAACGCTCACACGATCAATTTCAGACGATCACAACGCAAAGACCTAATTAAAATCTTGTTTAGAGTGAAAGCGAGGCGAATTGAAGCTATGAAAAGGGAGCCTCCAGATCAACAATAGTTAAACACCCTAATGACAACAACATACTGTCATTATGATACAGATTGAGTAAGACAATGTGGTGATTTTACAGCGTAAACAAGATGATGTGATATGAAGTCAAATGGTTTGTATTGTTTTAATTTGTTGTACTTTATTATTGCAAAAATAATTAGGACCTAAGTCTCTTAGACAATTTTAACCCTTTAAAGGGTGAAGACCTTTCAGACGCTATTAAATCATCCCTAGAGACTTGTCATTTAATTTAGGCACTTTTGTAATTCCATTTACTCGCACACTAAATAAAGGCTTAATTTGTTGTTAGTTTTGACTATTTTCGCTTCGCCTCTTTAGAGAAGCACAAGTCTCAAACGTTTACAAAGATTGCATGTCACGCACGCGCGAGTTGGTAATTAAATATTAAATAGCCAATTAGCGGAACGACCAATGAACCTCGACTAATTTCATTGCCATTTGAACGCAATGCTCCAATATGCGATAGACCCACAATATAGTGCAGAAGTGTAATTTTACACCGCCTAGTTTTCCGTAACTTTGGGGGAGTGTAGGATATTCATTATAGAACCTCTTGATACAAGCCTTAAAAAATATTTTTTAAATCAAATATTGTATAACAAGTAAGTACTTTTGACCACCTCCGTGGTGTAGTGAGTGGCTAAGCACGCTGGATTTCAAGGTCGCCGCTCCTAAGTCCCGGGGGTCAGTGTAGAAATCATAATATGAAAAAATATTATTTTTTTATATTTGAAATGGGTAAACTCTTGTCTCTAGCTAGCGCTCGACTATGTTGTCTCGGGTGTGTTTACCACCGTTGTTTCCGATTTTCATAACGCAAATACATTTGCAACAAATATACTTTGCGATCAGAGCAAAGAGATATTAAATAATTTTCAAAAACAAATCACTAATCCAAAACGGTGGTTCAGTGGACAGACTAGCGTGGTCACTTTAAAGTTTATGGACGACTAAACCTATATTATGCCCTCTAGTGTGAGCTTAGTAGCAATTTGAACAAGACACGTACCGTTACTATAATTATGAGGGTAAATTGTAATGTCTCTCCGAGGCCCGAGATTATAAGGTTTAAGCGACGTAATCTATCTCTACCTCAAGTTACGTGAAAGCATAATCACTACAGAAAATCAGTCTCAAAGGGCTCTCTACTAATAAAATGACTGGATCATGATAGAATTGGTCGATTTTAATATGTGTCTTATACCTACTAGAAATTGATTATACATTTCAAAATGTTAAAACCTTTCCTGATATACTATATTTTCAGCCTTCTGCCAGTACTGATGTTGCTGCTACCCAACACCAAGGTACCGTTTATTTGATGGCGGCGTTTTCTCGTCATGGCACAGGATCATCACTGAATAATGCAAATTAATGGATGATCCACTTATTGCGGTTAGAGCATTAAATACTATTCTTTTACATAAAAGCAATAGATGCTTCTTTTGTGATATGCTACTGGCTTTGATTTTACTCTGTACGCAACACCTAATATAATATTATCCTATTTAAATCGTGCATACCAAACTTTACGGCTTTCGTTAATAATTTAGTGTAAATTCTTACACAAAAGTTATATCCGTAAGTCACGAATCAAGGCGAAGTTGGAAAAAATGTGTAGAAATAAATAAGGCAAGCTGTTTATTAACCAAACGTGAAATCCTAGGTACTTTGCGTCTGTAAAGATAAACTTATGTCCAGATTCTTTATTCACATTCCTATTTTTACTAAAACCAGGTTTTATTATACTTTATCAGTAAAACAAGAACAGACCAAGTTACCTACAAGCGCTTTTCTTATAAGAATTGTGATTTAAGAGCAATGCAGCATTCTTTGTTGGTAAAAGATAAAAAATGATATAAAACCACATACAACTACACGGAGGATTCAACAGATAAAAGGGTTAAACTAGAAATATTGTTTTTACAGACAAGTAAACCTAATCTTTCTGAAATAAGCTAAGGCCGACCTCCCACCGTCGCGTCGTGAAATCATAAACATTTACATCACATCAAGTCAAATGGACTTTCCATTAACACGACTTAATTATGCTGATGGCTTGGGGTTCAGTACAAGTATAGCGGACTGACGAGGGTAGACAATTGACGTCTGTTACGAGGCAGACGGTGGCAGATGAACTTACCCTCTGATGAATTTCAGCAATCAAATTAAAGCCGTATGCTAATCGAAGAGGGCTTTTATTTATTTAACAGATTTGTCTGGGATAATTATACAGGACGTAACCAAGCAGTTATCTGTCAAAATTGCCAAAAATCATTTTTCAGCAGCTGTTTGATCTCACGTTTTAAGGAGATTGTATTTAATTTCGACAAATAATACTGAGTTATTGCAAATGTTTCGCCACTGATTCAACTTTTTGCATTCCCAAGCGGTTGGCTGATACACGATGCCTTAAGGTATTCAGTTCGCCATTGTACAACTCACAGTGCAATAAAGTTTAAATAAATTAATAATTTAAAGAAGTTTGCCTATACAATATAAAAAGAAAATAATATTGTGGCGCCATATTAAGTTCTGATGGTCTACTACGAAAAACGAAATCTGTCAAAAGCATTTCGTAGTGAGGATTCCATACTAAAAATGTTTCGGATCCGTAAACGATAATCGTATTGACGGATTACGTTTTTCGTAGTAGACCTCCTGGAACCTTCACCACTATATTTAACACATTCAGCATCCCATTCACATCGTTCTAATTTGTTTGTCTACCTAGACCGATAATAGGTACAGTCTGACCTATGCAAATTAATCTGGAAGTAGGTCAACCAGACCATTGAGTTATGGCTTATGTTGTGTGCTTATCGGCTACTGTCAACACGGCATTGAACACAAACAGTGCGCTTACAGCAACGTATAATAACTATGCAGTAGTTATTATAAGTAGGTGATTTGTGATCAGTGTTTATTTTTCGAGTGATGATAGAGGAGAGAAAATACAATGTACAGTAACTACCATATAAAGAGTATTAAGGGACAAACACAAAGCTAGTTACCGATGATACGAGGATGTAGGATCAATAAATTCAATCAAACAATTTTTTCATTATTGTTTGAAATACAGACGGGGAATATTCTCATTTGGCTATTAAAGTGTATGAGTTATTATGACGGTTTCGCATTTTAAAGCGACGGCTGCGCCAGAGGTCCCGGGTTCGATTCCCGGGTCGGGCCAAAAAATGTATACCTGGGTTTTTCTGTTTAGAATTTCTCAGGGTAGCCCGGAGTTTGGAAGTTGGCGGTGTTTCACCCCCGTGCCTCGGAAAGCACGTAAAGCCGTTGGTCCTGCGCCTGATCTCTCTCCGGTCGTGTCAGATTGCTGTCCCATCGGGATATGAGAGTGAAAGGAATAGAGAGTGCACCTGTGCGCACACACTTGTGCACTATAATATGTCCCGCGCAGTCGGTTAGTCGTTGTGACTGGCCACCGTAGTCGAAATCGGCTAGGGGGACTATTATTATTATGACGGTAAAAAATACAAATACGATATACAAAATTCTTCATTGCTTCATTTTTGTTGTAACAATTAAATGGGTTTGTACTCCCTTTTGAGTCGGAAAACTCGTGAGTGCCGCTCTTCAAGTTTTTCAGTAGTAGTTAATTTTGATTGGAAATTAGTCAAATTAGTCATATATTATCATTATCATTATCAGCCGAAGAACGTCCACTGCTGAACATAGGCCTCCCCCATGGCTTTCCACAACGACCGGTTGTGAGCGAATCAGTAAGTCATAAATGATTGCTATAAATCCGAAAAACGTATGATAATAATCAGAAATAATGATTTCGATTATCAAAAGACCTACGTCACTATCCACCCAGAGTGGGAGGGAAAACCTACGAATCTATTTCAGGGTTAGACAACTGGACAGCTGAACTCATCCAATTGATGGTAAATATAATGAGCACATTACTAATTCATCGTGACCACGTGGAGTGATTGCTTCAATTCGAAGGTATTATTGATCGACGTGAGTCGCTGGGCCGAGTTTTATATGGGACGGAGACAAAGGCTAGCTTTTACGTCAGCGATGATGAACTCAAATGTATTTAGTTTCATGTTACCAAAAGAATGTGTATCTAGCTCTTATATGTTACAAAAGAAGGCCTTTTAAGCGAATATTACTACGGTAATAATAAGGAAGGACCGTAAGCCTCAAATACAGAAAATAGTGACATATCTTAGAGAAAAAATAAATGCAAATCGTGCTAATTCTCACCTGAGTTTTACAGTACTAATCTACTACTAATCTGTAAATGAGCTATTTTCAGACATGTGTAAAATACGTGGAAATATAGGTCGTAAAATTAGAACCTTAAAATCAATTAAGTCATGGGCAGAATGAGGTAAACAAGCATCAGAACTACACTGATAACAAGAAGTATAAAATATAATGACAATTTGGTACGGTTATGGAATAAATATGAAGACCTTTTTAATAACTCATAAATAGTGGACCCAAAGGCAATCCTTGCGTAACACCCTATTCAGAGTCCGTATTGAGCAACTCTCGGAAATGTAACTTCGTTTCGGATTCATATTGAATCCCTGCAAATCCGATTTGCGCCTGAACGTTTATGAAAGAGAGGACGGTTATTAGATTCACTAAAGAAATCCGTGTTTCAGCGATTTAAATATACTGCCGGATGAGGTCGTAAGCGGACTCTAAATTTTTGTATTTGTTCATGCATATTACTGTATCAAGGTCGTTTTGGAATATCCTGACGTCGTCTTCTAGAAAAGTTAGATCGTATTTTATTTAGTTGGAGAAATCGTTGATAGTACGGTAGGAGCATTCATCGGCCCGGGGAGGGGACCCCCGTGGAACGGACGAAGGGGCAGCCTAAGTTCCCCGTGACACCCCGTGATGAAGGCCTACAGGCTACCGCTGGGGCGATGGAGTGCTTGCGTTGAGCGATCCTCCGTCGTCTCACTTAAGGCGGATTGAAGGAAACCGCGGAGGTTTTAGTGGGTAAACCTGGACGAACGAAGGGAGTTCCACATAACCCACTGCCCTCACCCGGGCAGCAGGTATAAATAAAGCATTTCCTCCGCGAAAAAAAATAAGAGCATTCATCGGCAATAAATGTTGGTTGAGATCACCGACAAAAAAATGTTACGCTTGGGATGAGGAATCACTACAACAAGTGTACGTCATTAATCGAAATCATAATACACACGAATACAATTCGAGATAAGATAACACATTAAAGGCTCTACTCTGTATTTTCAGCTCAAGCCTTTCACTCACACGCACTGTCATGAGGACATGAGTGAAAAAGACAGAGAATAGAAAATACGAATATCGTGTTACATAGTAGACATCAATTTGGAAACACGTGCTGTGGTTTCCGATGTTTTTAAACACAAGACTATTGAAGCGCGATTTCGAACATGATATCATATTTGATAAATCTTTTTTTTAATATTAGAGGTATGTTCGTAGTTTTACATTTCGATAAACAACAAGGTGATGAAGTAAAAAAATAGTTCTTTGATCTGCGACTTCGGGTTTCTAATAAAGAGCTTATAAGTTATTTACACCCATATTCAAATGCAATCAATCGATTATTCCGCTGGTTGATTTCGATAAAGAAGAGTTAAATCAATCAAGTAAGTTGCAATCACTATGTAACTATGCACTCCTAACATTAATCCTACTACTATTATAAAGGCGAAAGTTTGTAAGTATGGATGTATGGATGTATGGATGTATGGATGTATGGATGTATGGATGTATGGATGTTTGTTACTCTTTCACGTAAAAACTACTGAATGGATTTGAATGAAACTTTACCACAATATAGCTTATACATCAGAATAACATATAGGCTACAATTTTTGAGGTTTCTAATGTGAGGTCGTAAAAAACACATTTTTTGCGCTACTAGACGGGACGAACCTGAAGTCCACGCGAACGAAGTCGCGGGCAAAAGCTAGTTATATATAAATCTATAAATACACATCAATATACTGTAGCACATAATACAACATTATTTTTTCAGTCATTGACTTCATAGTACTGTTATAAACATCAATATTAATAATGTCGTTTAGTTTTAGTTTTTTTTTAAACGGCTCCAGATTCCTATATTACACTTGACAGCCGAGGTCAAAAGCGTATTATTCTGTTAACTTTAACATATTTCTAATCATACAAGGCGATATCTAGACAGCAAATATGAAATATTTTCGAAGCAACATTTTCCTTCACGTCAAATTTACATAATGGTTTCGGAAGCTAGCCTTCAAATCTAATAGCATTACCGTTAATGAACATAACAATTGGACACATGACACTGTAAATAATATAGTGGACGGTGTACAGTTCCAATTTCAAAGCAAAAAGCGCTAATCTATGTACAGTTTTTAGAGTTCCGTAGCCGAATGGCAAAAACTGGAACCCTTATAGTTTCGTCAAATCTGTCTGTCCGTCCGTATGTCACTTCATTCTGAAATGATTAGTACCACACACAGCTAAAACTTGGCGGGTAGGTGTATCTTGTTCACCGCTTTTCGATACAGATACAAAAAGTAAAAAAATAATAATTGAAGGAATACATGAAACTAAATCATAAATTTTTTTTTAATCAAACCTATACGTGTGGCGTGTCTATGGATAGGTATTTCAAAATGACATTGAGGTTACTAAAACCATTTTTTCTAAGAACGTTTGAGAAATGGACGCATGCAAAGTGGTAAAATGGGCGTCGTCTACCCCCCACTCCGACTAACTTTTGAATTAAGAAAGTTAAAATGTTTAAAAAAAAATACATAATGTAGTTCTATAAAGTTATTAAATGCTGCAATATAAAAAAACAATACTTGTCGAGAAGTTAAACATAATATTTATTCTTGGTTAAGTACCTTAAACTACAACTCTACTGAGAACCTTTTACAAATTACTCAATAAAACATAATGAAACTGCGCGCTGCTAAAATTTAATCCCTGTAATCTACCAAAAATCTCAATACACTATTTTTTTTTGACACACTACTTTAAGATGACGTCGTAATTTTGTATTGTATTGTATCTTATATTGAACTCTTCCACTGTTAGAAATAAGGTAGGTGTGTTTTACACCTTATCCCTTGCAGTAACCAAGTTAGTTTGATTTTACCAAGTTACCTCATTTTTTTTTTTGTTTGTATTGGTCCCCACGATACAGGCTTGCCTAGTGTGGGGCTCATAGTATAAATTCTCACTCATTATTAATTATTTATGTCTGTGAATTTAAGTACTATTTTAGATTAAGTTACATTAAATTCCTACCTGTTTTAATAATTGCTTACATAGAATTATTTTATGAGTGTAAGACTTTATGCCAATAAATATTTATTTGATTTGATTTGAGTTCTCAACAAATACTTCCAACAAAAATTGGTATGAACGAGATCGAACCGGTAGTGTTACTTTTTGAGATACAGCACATGAAAATTCATTAACGGCAAATATAACTTTCATACAAACACTATGAAAAACAAAGTTATTTTTGCTGTCAAAAAATTTACAATATACAGAACTTTGGCTAAGCGATTTGATTGATAAGTGCGTGACTCTAGTTAATTCGTTACCTACAACTTTATCACAGCACATTTTCTTCAACCATGCGTATAATTTGAAAACATATGAAATTGTTTCTGCCGTGTCATTGATTTCTAGTTTATTCGTAGCGGGAACTAACATTTTTACAGTGATACTTTTCGTAGCGATATTACAAATTATACTCTACAATGCACATATTTACCCAGAAGTACTCACACAATACATTTGATATTTAAGGCTTTCTTATTATAATTTCTATCAAAAGTAGGTTCCATAACCACTCATTTCAGGGTTAGCATACCATAGATAAAATGTGTAATCGATGAAATATTTTATCAAACGAACCATCTTCATAGCTTAAAGATTTTATGATAATGACATCGTCAAGAATAAATAATTGATATGAAAGCAATTCTAAATAATTACAATACTATGGTAAGTGATGTTGGCAAAAATCAGGACACGAAGACGGTGGTTTATGGGTTGGAGGAAAACATTGATAATGGCTGTTCCCGTGTGCAAAGAGAGCGGAAAGAGAACCGTTCTGGCGTTATTTTTCAAAACACTCGTTATGTCAAAAGAACTAGTGTCAAGTGAACTAAACGCTATCTGCGCCCACGGTAGTGGGCATACTATTTACCTTTTCTCGAAATGTTTCGTTGATTTTTTTATCATTATGTCTGAGAACGGCTCATTGCGCGATTACCAGGCCCGACCGTTTCTGAGGCCTTATTTTTTCTGAATCTTCGAAAACTATTTAATATGAATAGCGAAGCTTTCATAGCGTGAGGTTTGTTTCAAGACGGTTTACCCTTATGAGAATGAAGGTACAAGTACGTACCTATCTCTCCACAGAACTTCAACTACATAAGAATACCTAGAGAAACCGCAGTGATAGCGCGAGGCAGTATACAGACAACGACATCTCTTGCTATATTTCAGAACTTTCATACTATGATGGCTTACCTCCTCCCAGGTGAGGATGGAACTCTCCACCGCGCTGAGCCACATGTCGCCTGCGCCCGGGGCTGCCTCGCTAGCGCCGCGACGCCCCCCTCCCCCCTCTTCCACGGCCGAGTGCTGTAACAATAAATATATTGAAGTTTAATGATGATGTATGGGCTAGTATTAAGTAAGGGCCGTTCAAGAGCTAGCCTGCTGCGAATCCTCAGTTACTCTACATAAGATAAAACCTCTGGGATTTAGGGGCTGTGACACAATATCGGGAAACAGAGTTGTTTTGTATGAAACGAGTCGTCATCATCATCATTATCATTATCAGCTAAAGTAAAAATATGCATTAAACTTAGTGCTTTTGTTGTTTTTCAAAATTATAAAAAACTAGATTATTCTTTAAAATTAGCATTCCACGATCGTTGAAAGTTAATTCTTCATCGCTCATTAGCTACAGTACAGCAGTAGTTATCGCTTAACTCACTAATCAGATTTTCCAGCGCAAATTTTCGTAGAGACCTCGTCACCAACAAAGGCCGGCGCATATTAAGACTTTTAACACGTTCCGAGACACTATTCCAGACACAATATAGATGTATCATTGTTTTCACGCCTGTAGGCGTTCACTGTCCCGGAACGTGTTAAGGCAGCTCCACATTAATAAATGTAAAACCCTAAATTATGATCAAAAACCAAATAAAATCCTAGATATAATATTCACTTATTTTTTCTATGATAGAGCTAAGTATTTAATCTTACTAAATGAAACCGATTAGTAAACAACACATACTCGTTTGTGAATGATATATGATATAGGCTTTACAATAAAATACACAAAGTTTAGAGGTTCTTCATATTTTTAATACATCTGAAAACATTACCTTCTTTAAAATAGTGTGTAAAATATTTCCGAGACATAAAATTGTCAGTTGTTAATTTCAGTTTAGGGGTATTATTTTTAAACTTTGCTTCATCAAAGGAAAAAGGGGCGGGTGGGCTATAAATAAGTTTAATAGGGACTGACTTTCGGAAAATAAATCGCTAGTCATCTGCTAAGAATTTCTTTGTCTCACAAAAATACAGTGAGTGGTTTCAGGTTTCCAACAAGCACTAAGTCACCTTCAACATTAATCTAAATTCGCCCAACAGGTGAACAAAGTAGATGATATAACAGCTCATAAAATATTTATTACATCCAGGCCTCCATTTGAGAAGCATTAAAAAAGTTTATTGCTTTATAAAGTTCTTGGATCAAAGGCAATTTTATAACTCTACTTACCAACTAATTATTTATTAAGGTTTAAATAAATTATCGCAAAATTACATTATCGCATACCTACCGCAAAAAAACATACGCTCAAATTATTTTTAAAAAAACCATAGACGAACTAGATGATTTATAGTTTTATCAAAGCATTTGATGGGTGAGTTTTTAATTAAAATTAAGGAATCCTGTAATGAAACGCTAAATAAAATTTGAAACGTTCTCTTTACAAGAGACTTAAATGATTTGATAACTCCTTATCGGTCACTTAATAGAGCACGGATTTGCAATATTGCTATAAAGATATCTGATTAAAAAGTCATAAATTAAGACAATAAGAGTAGTGAACATGGAAGGTTTTAAAGAGTGAAATACGTTTTCAAGTTTTTGATATATAAAGGCTCTTTAAAATGTGAAATAAAAAAAAAGGTTTTTTTAAAACACTGCCAAAAGTAATGTATATTTTGTGTATAGCAGCGTGTAGGCAGCAGAACTCCTCGCTTTCAGGAGCTCCAAATATTTAATCTGTTTTAATAATGTAGTTCTTATATCACAATATAATATGGCTACAACTAAAAAAACACCAGGTGACTTGTTCATACATGCCGTGCGAGACTAGACTGCATAATATTACTACATTCTACTGAATCTGACTTCGTAACAAAAACATAATGTTGCCTGTACCAGCGAGCGTTATAAGCTGTTACGTTGCAATTTTCTGAATCGCGTTAGAAATGCAACTCATTATCTATTGTACGGATGATCATCATAGTTATCTGTCATTGAAACGTTAGTTAATATTGCAGTCTAGTCTAGACTAATCTGCAATCTAGATTATCTCGGTAATTCTAGAATTAAATTCATTTTCCTTATAATTGCACTTACACTTCTAATTGCACTCTTGAGATAAAAAAAGGTATACATAGTAGACTCACTCCATCAAAAACTCCTAAGTATAACCGCACGTCATATTCTGCTCCGATAACACCGAAGAGTTCCGACAAAAAACCTAACGAAATAATAACTTTCCTACAAAATAAAATAAAAGTTTTACAAGAACTGCTTAGGAATGCTACAAATGACATCAACAAGTTGGAGATACAAATAGAAGAACTACAATTTAAGCTGAAGAAACAAGACATCCTACAACCTACACCTTGTGAGACCGAAGAATATACTGCACAGGAAAAACCTTGCACCAAACAGAAAATCCTAATATTCGGGACCCAGCAATGTACCGGACTTGCAGCTGAACTGACAAAATCACGAATGGAAACCAAATATGAGGACTACCAAGTATCAGCGTTTATTAAACCATTTGCAACAACTGAGGAGGTTCTGAAACTATGTAGGAATCTAGAGGTAGATATACATGATAAAGTAATTTTATGTGTTGGCGAAAATGATGCGGATCCGGTATCTACCATAGCAGAACTATATAATATATTGACTGTTATTATAATGAATGTTACAAATAGTAAACATATAAATAATAAATTGTTAAACAGTCAACTGAAATTGATATGTAATAAACATGAACACAGCCACTTTCTTGAAATTAGAAATTATTATCACAATTATTTAAAAAACGTTTGCTTTAGTATCAACGTGCTAATAGATTCTATGTACTACGATAAAACATTTCTATACTTTCCATCTATTAGGAATTACATTCAACGTAATGACGATTGCGGTGGGATATTATTGGACAGATCACAATATAAATTAGAAAATCGTAGATTGAATTACAGGCAAACTTCTATTCTTGACTATTTTCACTCCACATCACAAAGTGTGTTTTTTCGTTCCAAACAATAACGACACTATAACATCATCTCATCAGCCCGAAAATGATATAAATGAGAGGCGTTTTAAAGTGTTCCATCAGAACATAGCTGGCTTGCTCTCAAAAAGGGACTTGATAGAACTAACTATCTCTGAACTAATTGACTGCGATGCGGAACCCGATGTGATGTGCTTCTCAGAAACATTTCTTAAAAAAGGCGACGAAAAAAATGTTTCATTTCTTAACTATAAACTTGCAGCAAACTGTTCTAGGAATAAAAGACGGGGGGGTTCTTCTATCTTGCTACGGAGGGGCATAGTGTGTCATGAAACTAATATTCCTGATAAATATGTACTACCAGGAACATTTGAGTTTTGTGGAGTAAGCATACCTAAGTACAAATTAATAATTTTATGTGTCTATACATCACATAATAAATTTGCACATGCATTTTTAACAAGATTGGAAGCAGTAATTCATGACTTATTTAAAAAAAACCCGAATTCTAAAATTATAATCGCTGGTGATTTTAATATAAACACACTAGTTGAATCCAAAGAATAGCAACACTTAATAGATATGGCCAAATTTTTTAATTTAAAAATTCATATAAACGAACCAACGAGAGGTAATAACTGCATTGACAATATCTTAAGTAATGTAAATAGGGCATCGGGTGCTGTGATTGCCCTTCATTTATCTGATCACAATACTGCCCAAATGTTGTCATTTATAGTTAAAAATGATAATAGACCACAATATTGGTTTTCACATAGGAGAAATTACTGCAATGAAAATCTCCTCAAGTTTCGTGGGTACTTACAGTCACTCTCTTTCTCTGATATCTTCAACATGGAAAACATAAATGCAGCATTTAATCGGTTCTATGATATTTTTTGCACAATTTATAAATCTTGTTTTCCTAAGGAGAAAGTGAAGAATAATAATAAACCTTTAAAACTAAAATGGATAACCAGGGGTTTAAAAGTATGCATAAAAACGAAAAGGACATTACGCTTTAGGTACTATAAACAAAAAAATGTTAAAAATAAAGAAGCCTATTTAAAATACTCCAAATTACTTAAAAAGTGCATTCTATTAGCCCAAAAAAAATGCAATGACAAGTATATCCAGCGAAGTAAAAATATCTGTAAAGCTTCGTGGAAACTTATTAAAGACGAAACTAAAAGTGGATCCTCCCATGACATTACAGACATAAAATACGAGAATAAAATAATATCGAATGGAATTGAAATAGCTGAGGTATTTAATAATTATTACATAAACTTGACAGAGGGTAGGTACACATATGACACGGAAAATAAGCGAAATATACTATCGACGGTTAACAATGTATCGCATTCGCTCTTTCTCCAACCGGTAACCATTATAGAGACCACAAAAATTATCCAGTCGCTTAATAATTCTAACTCTTGTGGATATGACGAAATATCAACAAAAGTTTTAAAGTTTTGTAAGGATGAATTGGCAGAGGTTCTAACATTTTTAATTAACCTATCCTTTGAGACAGGATGCTTCCCCGATTCACTAAAGTTTTCTATTGTAAAACCAATTTACAAAAATAATGACAAATCTGATGTTGGTAATTACCGTCCAGTCACATTAATACCGGTAATGTCTAAGATATTTGAGAAAGCCATCCATAAGAGACTGCTTGACTTCTTTCTGAAATTCAATATTATCGCACCGGAACAAAATGGCTTTCAAAGAGGAAAGTCAACTACTCTCGCGTGCTTTAATTTAATACATAACGTTATTCTTGGACTGGATGAGAAACAGCGCACCACTGTCCTCTTCCTCGATATGTCCAAGGCATTCGATTTTGTAGTCCACGAGGTCTTGTTAGATAAATTGGAAAGGAACGGAATAAGAGGCCTTTGTCTCTCTTGGCTCAAATCATACCTGGAAAATAGACATCAATGTGTAGAAATAAATAAAACAAACAAAAAAAATACAATGGTTTCAGATCGCTCTAGTTACAAAGTAAATAAATTTGGAGTACCGCAAGGCAGCGTTCTGGGCCCTTTATTATTTTTGATTTATATAAATGACTTGCCAAAAGTGACAATACACCAAAGCATTATGTTTGCTGATGACATCTCTATTATTTTTAAATCCAGCAACCATGACAATTTAAATAATTTCGAAAATGACATTAATGACACAATTAAAAATATAATAAACTATTTGAATAAAATTAATCTGAATGTAAATTTGACCAAAACTAATTTTATAGATTTTAATATAAGAGAAAGTGCAGAAAATACTCTGAACATACGATATGGTGGAATAAATATTAACAGGGCTAACATGGTCACTTTTCTGGGGATAGTCGTAAACGAAAATGTAAGCTTTACTGACCATATTAATATGGTATGTAATAAAATAAATAGATTTGTCTTCGTATTGAGGCGATTATCTAAGATAACAACTCTCAGTATAACTTTGTCTGCTTACTATGGATACGTCGCCAGTAATATTAGTTATGGTCTCCTTCTGTGGGGCAACTGCAAGGATGTATATCGGGTCTTTATCGCACAAAAAAAGTGCATAAGGGCTATTTGCGATAAGGGACCATTTGAAACATGTAAGCCCTTATTTATTAAGCTAGGAATACTTACTGTCCCGTGTATGTACATCTTAGAAGTATTTAAGTTTGTCAGACAACATCCGGAGTTATTCAAAACGGCCGCCGAAGTTTATCCTCGCAACACGAGGGATAGTGATAGACTTGTCTTAGACCGACATCCAAAAACTGCTTTCTGCCAGAAAAGTTGCTACTGCATGTGTATCAATTTGTTCAATAAAATCCCAAAGCAATTCAAAGTCGGACCATTAAAACTAATGACCAAAAATCTACGAGACTGGCTGTTAAAGAAATGCTATTATAGTGTGAAGGAATTCCAGATTGACAATAATTTATGTTATTGATATTATTTGAAAGTATATCCTGATTCGCCATAATTTATTGACTTATGTTATTAATTAAACTGAATTGAAATCTTCATAATCCTGTTGACATGTTTAAATCTAGAATTGTTTGTAATTAATTAATATGTAATATTTTAAATTGCATGCTGTACTAAACGGCTAAATAGGTCTGTAAGCTACATAAACTGTGTTATAACAACATTATACCCTATTTACTGCAAATAAAATAATTTGAATTTGAATTTGAATTTGAATTTATGTTTGTAAAACAATGTAGGTATTGTAATTAGTCCAATCAACGAGGAGATTCGTTGTATGGAGACATCCGAATAATTCTCCCGTCGTTGAAACTTGGCACATAGTGAAAATAAGTAATACAGATTATAGATATGCAATAATCCAATGATTTTTTTTACGAGAAGTTAGGTATTTATACCTAAACATGGAAATCGCTTATAACTCTCTGTGAAAAAATTCTCAGTCTGAAATTGTTCGTGTATACGTATGTATGTATAAGTTAGAATAGGTAAGAATAAGAATCCAATATTTTTTCGATTTCCGAAATACTCAAAATTTAACTTTTTGCATTTTGCTCTATAACTTCTACCGAAAAAATTCTCCGCCCATTTTTGTTTTTTAATATGGTTTTATTTACGTATATAAGTAGCTTTAATAAGTTATCCAAAACATTTTTCTTTACAATATTACAATTCTTATTATTACTTAATTATGGCTCGTGAATAATTGCTCAGGCAAATTTAATGCGTTTCTTAGTTAGGGGTCGCTCTATTGCAGTAGACTTTTCAATAATCCAATGAAAATTCCACTAAATACCAAGTTTTTAAAATATCAATAATGGATAATCCTACTACTATTATAAAGGCGAAAGTTTGTAAGTATGGACGTATGGATGTATGGATGTATGGATGTATGGATGTTTGTTACTCTTTCACGTAAAAACTACTGAATGGATTTGAATGAAACTTTACCACAATATAGCTTATACATCAGAATAACATATAGGCTACAATTTTTGAGGTTTCTAATGTGAGGTCGTAATAAAACACATTTTTTGCGCTACTAGACGGGACGAACCTGAAGTCCACGCGAACGAAGTCGCGGGCAAAAGCTAGTATTGAATATTACCGCCACTGAGCCGACCGGGCGCGCGGCAGTGCGGAGTGGTGCTCATTAACAAAATATTGTGTTTTTGCAGTGATTATTTGCCAGTCGAATTCAGTCCTTATATGTTACGACGTAAGGCTTATTTTGGCGGACGACTGACAGCGGAGTCTGGAACGCGACGTGTGTTTATTGAGATTTCTGTCAGGCGAAAGTAGTTCTTATTTCTATAGGCGGAAGGCTTGTAGTCGGCTGTGATGGATGATTGAGGATTCTAGAATGCCGTCTATTGTATATCGGCGCCCGCGCACTCCATAGCTATCGTATACCTATAGTATACTATCATTAATTATATAGTATAGTATTGATAAGACTTTGGTTTAATTTTTGAATTTTGTATTAGTTAAGTTATTGTTGTAAGATTATGTAAGCCTTAAAATACTTGTGTTAGCTCTGTTTTAGCCTGAGATACAGGTTTAACCTAGTTCAGGTAAAATAAGAGAATGCACTTAGTGATTAATTTTAGTTCTACGATGTATCTCAGAACCAATGAATTTTAATAAACAATTTATTTATTTATTTATTTATTATTCAATTATTGTGACGGTATTTTGCGCGCGGTCCTTAAAAGTAATTCTGTACAAACACGTTTCAGTTTTCGTTCATCTCAGTTACCTATTTGACCAATCAGAGGACAACGACTCAACGCAATATAATAATTAATTACGTGAAGAATTTAACGAGAAATTAAATGAAAAGATATGGACCAAGAAATAAGTAAACGACGGTGGAAAAGCAAAAGGCTTAAGCGACACTTTTACAGATATTTGGTCTTAACTTAGTTGTAATCAGCAAGTTTTTCTGCGTCGTTTGAGCTGGGTTTGGTGTAAATCAGGATTGGTGTAAAATATGTTTATAGAATTTATCGGAGACTATTGAATGAATGATTGACTTTCTTTATATCGGACAATAGCACCCCTAATAATAAACAATTAAAATAACAAATAATAAATATCAACTAAAAATTACATTTGATAAAATAAAATTAAAGCACGATTTTTTAATTTCCATTAAAATCTAGGTAGAACATAATTATATTACCAATCTGATTAATGAAAAATATGACTGCCCCATTTTACCTATAGATTCAATGGAAATCAAAATACTGTTGGTTCCTCCCTCGCAATCTGCATAAGCAAGAAGCCTTTGTACTTTAGGCAATGCAGTAACAGCATTCTAAAGGCATTATTGAATGGCACTTTAAGTGTCTTTAGCGCCTTTTGCGTATAGCTGACCCAGAGGGGGCCCGAGTAGAATGACTGGCAGTTTGCTTTAAGGACAGATAACTTTATTACTACATCAAGCAAATCTCCGGGCCAGCATATTACTCCGGAATGCCAAGGCGTATTTAAAAAGAAAAAATAGAATAAGCGACACCAAAAGTCTACTAATTAATAATATGTATTGTTGGTTTTCTAATTTTGTTGTTATATTTATAATCACATTTATTTTATATCTGGTTCAAGTGATTAAACTAGACTGGTTGCACTCGCGATAATTTGATGTTGCACCCGCAATCAATTTAAAAACGAATAAATCATTGTTTATGTTTCTTTTGTTTACAGTTCCATTTTATTTACTTTGCTACTTAAACACCTCACAAAATATTAAACCAAAACAAACTTAACGTAACGCAATGAACTGATTTTTGCGTTTTTTGTGTTTTTTGTCTATAATCTGGCAAAGATTCGGTCATATTTGTTGCACCTGCGATAGCAGTTTGAATTTTCCTCCTGGCTATTGAAATTATTTTTTAAATTCTTTGTTAACTAATATAAAGAGAACATAATAAAATTTTGTCTTTCATAGACTAATTTCGCGGGTGCAACAAACGTGACCCAACCTTTGCCAGATTATAGACAAAACGCAAAAATCCGTTTATTTTGTTACGTTTAATATATTTTGCTTTAATATTTTGTGAGGTGTAAGAAAGTAACAAAGTAAATAATATGGGAACTGTAAACTAAACAAACATAAACATTGATTTATTCGTTTTTAATTGATTGCGGGTGCAACCAGTCTAGTTTAATCACTTGAAAATAGATATAAAATAAATTTAATTATAAATACAACAACAAAATTAGAAAACCAACAATATTTATTATTAATTAGTAGACTTTTGGTGTCGCTTATTCTGTTTTTTTTTAATACGCCTTGGCATTCCGAAGTAATATGCTGGCCTGGAGGTTTGCTCGATGTAGAAATGAAGTTAACTCTCCTTAAAGCATACTGCCTGTTCTTACTTGCAGATTAAATAATTTGGTATTAGAAATAGATAGGTACTGATTATTATTTTTTATTTATTTATTTATTTTCCAAACTTATATCTTATAGTTATATCTTAGTCACTTTATTTAGAAACAATGTAAACAGATAACTTATCGGAAATCTTGAATCAATCTGAATATGAATGTTTTTCTGTCATTTCTTCTTCTCTAAAATAATTTTTAATTTTAATGTCAAAAACACATACGGAGGTTTTAACCTCAAACAATGCCAGTCGTTCTACTCGGGCTCCCTCTGGGTCAGCTATACGCAAAAGGCACTTAAAGTGCCATTCAATAATGCCTTTAGAATGCTAAAGTACAAAGGCTTCTTGCTTATACAGATTGCGGGGGAGGAACCAACAGTATTTTTTGAATCTATAGGTAATGGGGCAGTCATATTTTTCATTAATCAGATCGTTAATATACAGGGTGTCCCAAAAACGAAGGATAATCCTATAACTGCAAATAGGTCACGCTATGGCCTATTATATGCCATAAAATTTTTCAAAAAAGTCTCACCATTTTCGAGATACCCTCACTTTTAATACTTTTTGAAAATTTCGTCTTTGCTCATTAAATATCATGCCAATTCCTAAAATGACAACTTTTTTAAGACCTGTTACATTTTTTAAGCTCACAAATGATTGAGACATGTAAATCAATGGCCTTTTTGACAATAATATTTTAGGGTAACCCCAAAAAATGAATTGTTTTGCAATATTAATGTAAAATATAATTCAAACATAAGACTTTCATAGCCTGTGGTGTAAAATAAAACCGGCCAAGTGCGAGTCGGACTCGCTCACTGAGGGTTCCGTACCAACTTTAACTGAATTAGGGATACTTACTTCCACTTAGCCAAAATACTACAATATTTTGTTGACCGCAAACATAAATTTGTTTTTCATAGTGTTTGTATGAAAGACAAAGTTATATTTGCGGTTAATAAAAATGTGCTATATCTCAAAAACTACTAGTTCGATTTCGCTCAAACCAATTTTCATTTAAAGTTTTTGTTAAGATCTACATCATATATTTTTTCCATAATTTTCACTACCTTGATAAAACTGTATCATAATAGAGTCCGAAAACACGACCTTTGTGCATTAGAATTAGTAATAGTAATAGTCCCGCTAGCCGATTTCGACAACGGTGGCCAGTCACAACGACTAACCGACTGCGCGGGACATATTATAGTGCACAAGTGTGTGCGCAAATACAGGTGCACTCACTATTCCATTCACTCTCATAGCCCGATGGGACAGCAATCTGACACGACCGGAGAGAGATCAGGCGCAGACCAACGGCTTAACGTGCTTTCCGAGGTACGGGGTTGAAACACCGCCAAATTCCAAACTCCGGGCTTTTTTTGGCCCGACCCGGGAATCGAACCCGGGACCTCTGGCGCAGCCGTCGCTTTTAAATGCGACCCTCTCACCGCCGCGCCACCGAGGCACAATTAAATTTATTGAATTAATAGTACCTTTGTGACCAAAGAAGAGATGGATGGACTGTGTTAAAATGGTATGAGTGTGAAAGGAGTGGATGATTCAGTGACGAGTGATAGAATAGTGTGGAAGAGCAAAACATACTGCGCCGACCCCTGATAACTGGGAACAGGGCAAGAGAATGATGATGATGATGATGATGTGCATTAGAATTGCCATAAAAATATTTTTAAAAGTAATTGCTAAATAATAGTTACCATTTCAAAATTGGCATTTACTAAACAATGGTTTAGAATGTTTTTAAACACTCACAGTGTCATATTTATATTCTTAAAGATGAAATAAGAAATCAAAAATTGCGCACGGGCGAGATTCGAACCAGCATCTTTCTGGCTTACCGGGCCAAGTGCTCTTCCAATTGAGCTACCGTGCTGTCGGTCCGACCGCGCGAAATTCTTGGTCTCTTAGTATACGTCATTGCGTGACGTTAGCGCCATCTACCCGTCTGTTTATGCAACAGCCCGTGCGCAATTTTCGGTTTCTTATTTCATCTTTAAGAATTAACTAAACAAGTTATTAGATTTAGATTTATTTATTTGCATAAGAACACGGTATAAAAGGTGTTACATAGGTTAAAGTGAGCACATATAAGTCTTGCCAAATTATTAAGTAACTGGCACTTTCCCCTTGGTATATTTTTTACACCACAGGCTATGAAAGTCTCATGTTTGAATTAAATTTTACATTATTTTACATTTTTTGGGGTACCCTAAAATATTATTGTCAAAAGGTCATTGATTTACATGTCTCAATCATTTGTGAGCTTCAAAAATGTAACAGGTCTTAAAAAAGTTGTCATTTTAGGAATTGGCATGATATTTAATCAGCGAAGACGAAATGTAACGAGTCGAAAATTTTTTTGGCATATTATAGGCCATAGCGTGACCTTTTTTAAGTTACAGGATTATCCTTCGCTTTTGGGACACCCTGTATGTTCTACGTTGATTTTAATAGAAATTAAAAAATCGTGCTTTAATTTTATTTTATCAAATGTAATTTTTAGTTGATTTTAATTTATTTGTAATTTTAATTGTTTATTATTATTAGGGATGCTATTGTCCGATATAAAGAAAGTCATTCATTCATTCAATATTCGCCGATAAATTCTATAAACATTATTTTACACCAATCCGGATTTACACCAAACCCAGCTCAAACGACGCAGAAAAACTTGCTGATTACAACTAAGTTAAGACCAAATATCTGTAAAAGTGTCGCTTAAGCCTTTTGCTTTTCCACCGTCGTTTATTTCTTTCTTGGTCCATCTTTTATTTCGTTTCTCGTTAAATTCTTCACGTAATTATTATATTGCGTTGAGTCGTTGTCATCTGATTGGTCAAGAAGGTAACTGAGATGAACATAAAAAAGAAAAGTCATAAAAGTCGTTTATTTTTGCATATAGACCCACTGGGGGCACTTATACACGTCCCAACATAGGCCCTACCACAGCTTCGGGACAACTATGGGCTAGTGCTGAGAAGAAGCTGCGCAAGAAACTCAGTCACTATTGTCAATGCCTCTTTTCAAAAGTTTTACAATGTTTGTGGTGATCATGCAAGCCCATACATTATTATCTTTTAAAAAATCATCTACTTTATAATACCCTTTCGTCGTTAGGGTTTCTTTAATGACAGTTTTAAATTTAGTAATCGGTAAGTCAACAATGTATTCTGGTAGTTTATTGAAAAATTTTATACATTTCCCCATGAAAGAATTACCAACCTTTCGAAGCCTGAATTGTAGAATAGCAAGCTTAGAACGAAAACTGTAACTGTCTTTGTACAGAATGACTTTTAAGGACCGCGCGCAAAATACCGTCACAATAATTGAATAATAAACTTTAGTTATACGATAGTTATGGAGTGCGCGGGCGCCGAAATACAATAGACGGCATTCTAGAATCCTTAATCATCCATCACAGCCGACTACAAGCCTTCCGCCTATAGAAATAAGAACTACTTTCGCCCGACAGAAATCGCAATAAACACACGCCGCGTTCCAGACTCCGCTGTCAGTCGTCCGTCAAAATAAGCCTTACATCGTAACATATAAGGGCTTAATTCGACTGGCAAATAATCACTGCAAAAACACAATATTTTGTTAATGAGCACCACTCCGCTCTGCCGCGCGCCCGGTCGGCTCAGTGGCGGTAATATTCAATATTATCCATTATTGATATTTTAAAAACTTGGTATTTAGTGGAATTTTCATTGGATTATTGAAAAGTCTACTGCAATAGAGCGACCCCTAACTAAGAAACGCATTAAATTTGCCTGAGCAATTATTCACGAGCCATAATTAAGTAATAATAAGAATTGTAATATTGTAAAGAAAAATGTTTTGGATAACTTATTAAAGCTACTTATATACGTAAATAAAACCATATTATAAAACAAAAATGGGCGGAGAATTTTTTCGGTAGAAGTTATAGAGCAAAATGCAAAAAGTTAAATTTTGAGTATCTCGGAAATCGAAAAAATATTGGATTCTTATTCTTACCTATTCTAACTTATACATACATACATATACACGAACAATTTCAGACTGAGATTTTTTTCACAGAGAGTTATAAACGATTTCCATGTTTAGGTATAAATACCTAACTTCTCGTAAAAAAAATCATTGGATTATTGTATATCTATACTCTGTATTACTTATTTTCACTATGTGCCAAGTTTCAACGACGGGGGAATTATTCGGGTGATAAACGCTTCGTTGATTGGACTAAGTTGGGTGCCAATTAGGTAATTGGAGGAAGACTTATTTTATCAACGATGACTTTTTTAGGATACTCTTTGGGATATAATACCCCACGTGAAATGTATCTTTTTGTGACCATTTTTTGTATTTTCAGGCCCGATGTTGCAGTGAAACATATGGAAAAAGTTTTAGGCAATACAAATTGAATTCGTGAATCGCCATTGCTTTATCCTCGAGAGGACTGAAACGTATGACCCTCGAATTGTAGCGGACACCAGATGTGTTATGGACGGTCATGGGAATTCCCAAAAAACGGGAAAATAATATTTTGATCGTAACGTTTTAGTGAAACAAAATCCTGAGCAAAAATAGAAACCGAAGGTATAATAAAAGAT
Source organism: Pyrausta aurata (assembly GCA_963584085.1). NCBI lineage: Eukaryota > Metazoa > Arthropoda > Insecta > Lepidoptera > Crambidae > Pyrausta > Pyrausta aurata. The sequence continues at coordinate 2,320,043 of OY757261.1, forward strand.
TGCCAATAATAAAGTATGTTGAATAATAATAAATAATCTGTATGCTTATAAACAGCAAAATTGCACACGAAAATCTCATTCTAGTCAAAATCAGAAGTTGAGAAATTTTGCTGTTTGTAGCGTTTGTAAACAATACAGACGCAATGTAACCTAACCTAACCTAACCACCCTCATAAATTCAGGTGCTCTATTTAAATTTAATGCAAATAGCTTTATCTTAATTCCTAACTCTCTGAAGTGGGTACTAGTGGTTTTGCAGCATCAATAAATTAGCAAGCGAGATAAGCTCTTGCTTGCACCACAGGCGGACAATGGGCCCTCGACCCAGTATTCTACTGGGAGCACTGAAGAGGCTGAAGGAAAAATACCTAATAGCTATCATGTGTCGATGCTATGCTACCAAATGCTACGAGTACGTCGACGCTTAGGGGGATGTATGTAAGAGCTATTGTAATATTTTAAAAAAAGGCATTGACAATAGTAACAGTTTGTTGCGCAGCTTCTTTTCTCAGCACTAGCCCACAATTGTCCCGAAACTGTGGTAGAATCTATGTTGGGACGTGTATAAATGCCCCCAGTGGGTTTAAATGCTAAAATAAAAGACTTTATGACTTTTATCTAATAGCTGCCAAGAGTTGGAGGGATCGCACTAGTACGCTGTGTGCTGAAAGATGGAGAGGTTCAGATAATGTTTTAAAATTGGTTTGCTCTTGACTTTAGCGTCTAGCACTAGCATACTAATGGAGCGAGTTTACCTTGATGCCCGATATCTTTCTTAACAATAACTCTACCTTGTCCATGATAATGCTACCATATGTTATATCGACGATTACAGGGCAGAAAAAAGGGGTTTTAAGGGTTGTATTGAATATGTTAGCCACACTCGATGCTTTCATCTTAAGAGCATATCATCTCTTACGTGGACAGAGACGAACAATATGCACTCGACCCAGAATACTGGAAGAAGCATGGCTGTTGAGGCTATAGGATCGATACATCAGTATAATTATTATGATAGTACATATACATAATAATTATACTGATGTTTATGTTTATTATACCTTTATATTATGTATTAATGTATGCGGTATTTATGTAATAAGTAGTATGTATGTTTATTGTTTTAAAAATCTTTTGTAATTTTTATCGTCAAGCTTTTTCTTTTACCCCTCTATCACTTCCTTCGCGCCGCCTGTATTTTCTCTGTATAGACCAATGGTTGACTGGTAGAGAATGCTTTTAGCATTAAGTCCGCCATATGTACCTTTTGTTTGTGCATGAAGTGTAATAAATAAAATTAAAAAATACCTAATGGTACAGTCACCAGCATATCAGGTTGCCCACTTTTGATGCAAACTAGCCCTTATTACAACTGCATAAGAACGCAGTATTTAACTTGACGTGCTGTTGTCCTTATGGTAAATAAGTCACTGCTATGCTATCTTTCTTAAGCTATAGTTAAATAAAAGGAGATAGAGAGGATTTAGCGGGTTGTATTTCATATGTTTGCTATTGATGAATACATAACTAGAGGAAAATCAGCACAGGCCGATGTAGGATGGAAGAGCTATCTAAATATTATTTCAGCTAGAGATGTATGAAACAGAAACAAATATTGGTAGAATATTGAACAATGAGTTAAGTCTCGAATACCTAATTGATGGAGTCACAGCACGGCAGTCAAACAAAAACACGACTTATTTCCCTAAAGCAATCACACAAGAACTACCATTGTAATAAACATACGTTTATAATTCTACGATTATTATTATTACTACATATTAGAATAGAACAAATTCTTACATTACACTCGGCGCAAAATCACGCGCGATTTATGACGCACTATGGCGCGGCCGCTTGAATTCGCGCGGCTGAAACAACTGATTGCTATTACAATAAACTGGGCAAATTATTGCGATTTGTCTGATATACAGGTTGGTATTACATGTCACGAAGGCAAGTCATGCTTGTGTGTGTGAAAGAAAATTATTTCTTATGCTTCCATGCTGAACGTGGACTTTAACTAAGAGGGACGAGGAAAGACTAGAGGCTTTAGAAAGCCGAATGGAGTAAATAAGTTGGACAGAAAATAAAACGAACGATGAGGTCTTGGAATTGGTGAAGGAGAAAAGAAAATTGATACAAAAGATAGAAGGTAGAAGAGGGAGAATGTTACAACAACTGATTTAACATAATCTAATCATTTATCAAAAATATAATATAAGGAAATAGAAATAGTAGGAAGAAGGAAATAAGGAAGACCAAGAATAAGCTATATGGAGCAACTAAAGCAAATGATAAATGGAATAAACACCACCGACGAGAGCCAAGCTCTTAAATTTGATGACGATGACAATGATGCTTTCATGATGACAGCACTTGACAATTATTTTAAGTGTGAACTAACCAATAATAGTAACGGTATGTATCTCTAAGCAATCTTAGATATTCTGAATACACATACTTAATTAGCTAGAAAATCTAAAGAAACTAAAGTTTAAAAATATTTTGTGAAACCCCTGTATCCATATGTGATCTTGTAGTAAGTAAATACTAGCTATTTGCTGAAGAAAACAGCTGTGGTTGGTGTTTTGTTCGTTCAAGAGACCTGTCATTATTAATCATTTATTTGAATTAAATATTTTGCGTATAGATATTTGACTTATTTATTTTAAGTTAAATACACAAGTGTATGTATAATAAATCTTCACCAGATTCTTTTGAGTGGTATGTTTGAGTATTTGTATGGTGAAATGTGTGAAAAATATTCAACTTGCTTTTTACCTAAGAATCTAGTAAGTAACTAACATTTTACAATGAAAATCCATGTATACTTCTTTTGTTCCTACAATACCTAGAGATATAATTAATAATTTCACTATGTTACAAATTAAAAATTGCAAAGGTAAGTACAACAGTTGCGTAAATGAATTGATATTAATTTACTAATATATAAAAACTCCTTAATTTTTAATGCAAATTAATTACTTCATTCATTCACTAGAAACCAAATTCAAATCGTTCATAGTCTCTTAAAATTAAAAGAGAATTATAATAGCTTAAACGATAAGCAAATTAGTCAAACTCAAAGTTATTTTATACCTTGGTACATTAACAATTCAATACAATTACCTAGTAATATTAGAAAAAAAGATGAAGGTCACACTTTAGTGTTATAAAAAGCAAGATATTTATTTATTTAAACCTACTACCTACTAATATTATATCCTAATCCCATATTTTCATTGTTTTAAAAAGCCCCTTTATTACTAGCAAAATGAAATGATGAATGAAGAGTGTTCTGATTATAATTCATCAATCTATGTGAATAATGTATGAGATATGAGCAATGTGAATTTCCACTTAGTTGGTGTGTTAGCATAAATGAATAATTTTACTTTCAGGATTGAATGCCATGGCATGGGAACAAGAAGTTACATTATGTATATTAATTTTTATCAGATCAGACTTTAACTAATCATGCTAATCTTTTCTATACTAGATTAGGTAAATGTTTTTGGAATTTGCTAATTAAATTAATATTATTTTACATTCTGGCACAAATCTTTCTCTTGGTTTCACCATCTGACTTCCAAAAATATTATTTCATTTATCAATGTGGTAAATGCAATAACTAAAAACCTCATTTACTCACTCATTTTAATGTATTAACCTTCTAGTGACTATTGAAAATTAAAGCAAATTATAACAGCTATGAGTTGTGTACACATCTGTTATTATTATTTATCTAAACACATATCTCAACAATATGAATGCTCAATGACTCCTTTTATTGATACCTGCAGCATTAAAAATAGCAGTTGTTTCTAATAGTTCTGAATGAAGATCACATGAATGTTGTATACAAATACTTAGATTGCAAAAATCTGTGCAGAAATTAGTAAAAGTTAAATTAAATGCAAACAATCGCGGTAAAAGTGCTATCACGCGTGCTGGAGAAAGTGAATGGACTGCTTTCAGTTGGTGATATGTAGGACATACTAGGAGTAGCCTGCTTGGAGTTCAATAAACGCAAACAGCATTTTTAAGATTTAAGTCCTACATGACACGCTTTTACTAGTCACACAGCGCCGTATACGACAACTAATCGCCACAGACAGACCTAGGCCGTCAGTCAGCATCAAAAAGCAGGTAGTTCAGCCCCTCGTCAGTAAAACGAGCATCCCTAACGAACTTCTTCCCCACGCCACCAACCGAAGAAACACCTCATCTTTCTTACCTACATTAAATATTAACAATCGAGCAGATCAATAACTCTAAATGGTACACAAACAAAATCAATAATTTCAACAAAATGACTAACCACACTTGCGGTGTCTTGACTGTCTAGCGAATACTTGTCCGTTTCTTTCCCTTGGTTGTCGTTGGAGAAATTCTCATATTTGCGCGTGGGGCTACTTTTCATTGTTCACACGAAGCTTTTGAGCTTAAGCCTTGAAAGACATTTTTACGCACCGAAAAGACAACACGAAGCACCAGCGCAAGAAAATTCACTGAATTTTCTGGCCGAGCGGAGCGACGAACTGACTGACAAGCAGGTGACGGACGACGCGGCTGACATTGACAGCTAATTTGACGTTTGTTTACTTTTAAACTAATATTTTGGGCGATGGCATCTTGGTTCATAGATATATTATTATGTAAAGTAAAAACCTACCTGTATCTGGCTGGATTATAATAATAATCACTTAAATAGCTAATTCGCTGAGTCATCAATAAAATTAAAAATTACTACTAAAAAAAAAAGCGTACACCGTTCTCCATATACTACATATGTATTTTTCTAACTTTATCGTCATTTCGTCTCCTACCTACCTACGATCAAGTAGTATTCCAAGCCCTTGTATGTATAAAGCCTGTCATTCGCTGAACTTAACTTAACATTGAATATGTTTTAATACAATACATATTCTCAGTACAATACTTACATTTCCGATAATACCATGTCCGGAATCTGTTTCATCCCCAAATATTGGAATCGTTGTGTACTCATTATTTCCAACACTGTTTTTAAAATTCCGCCGAAACATTGGTAACTTTTATAAAACGCACACACTTTGCAGTCAAAACATTATTGATAAAGGAACGGTTACTTATTTATTTATCATAGTTTATTGTGACAACATTTTGTTTACCACTCAAAGTACGACATTGTATGAGGTAAACTCATGAACTGAGCGGACTCGTCATTCGACGAGCAGGATAAATAAAATGCCTACTGATACTCGCAATAAAAAAGAGACATACAGTAAGCCCACTGTAACTAAAGTAAGCGTTTTCAACATTCTACAAAACGAAGCTCTATTTATTACATGTTATGTGAAAAATATATATGATATAATATTGAACCCAATCCATCGTAAACTTATAAGGAAAGCTAAAATGTAGTAAAAATAGTGATCCTAGGGTTTCGTTTTTTTTTTATGTACGGAACCCTAAAAAGCACCCTGGCACAAGAAAAGTTTGTAAATGTAGAACTAACTGTTTTGTTTGTTTGCACTTTAAGATCCAATTTTATGTATGTATTCTCGCAAATAAATTTTCTGATTTCTGTAGAAAATGTCGTTCGCAGCGGACCGTCACTTTCCCTCTCAAATTAAATGTTATGTGTAATCCTTGACGGTTTTGAATTTCTTCATATATACTGTTAATAATGGAATAACTGTATTACAGATATCGAGTTGACCTGATGAGTCTACTGCTATTTACATCTGTTGTGGTGACATATGTCTGACGTGTATATTGGCTTATCATTACTGATAACAAAACAAATGGTTTAACTTTCCCTATCTTTAGAACGACAGCACTATGTGAATAAGTCAGGTTCTAGGATTTCTCATTCAATTATGACAGATTACAAAATGTGTTAATTATTTTGGGCTTAACACTAATAAACACATTCATTTGTAATTTTAACAAGCACATTGACCATCTACTTGAAAATTGTTTCTGCAATCACATTCATAAATACAATTATTGAAATTTAAATATTATTTATTATTCATAAATGGTTTCGAAGGAAAGAATTTTTATTTATTTTGTACCGATAAGATATTAGCGTCATAGAAACTGTCAGACATGAACACAAGTGTAACGTAAGGATCATTTATGTCACGGTACCTAATACTGAGAATATAAACGGTAATATTATTCATGTTTTTACCGTTACATTTTAATCTTCGCGGTATGTTTGTTTATTATTCGTAGGTGTATTTTATTTTAATTTTTATTGCCTAAGGTAAGGCATTTGCCCAGCAGTGGGACGTTACAGGCAAACTTTTAATTTTTATTCTTTATAGCACAGACAAAAGAAAGTAACAATGGCGGACTTAATGCTTAAAGCATTCTCTAACATTCAACCATCAGGTGAATATGGATATGTTCGGTACCTTATAATAAATAAATACATAATTAAAATTATTTATTTGTATTAAATGTGGTACATCAGAGGTAATCCTTCTAAGTATCTCTTCATTTCTGATTTGGGGCATAAAAGTTCTAGATTGGAAACCCTTTGACCAAAAGCGCAGCCTAGTATCAGTGCGTTGTTATTACTACGTATAGAGAAGCCATGCCAAGCAAGAATTGTGTCGCAAATAGCCAAATACGACGACAAGATTAAGGACGTATTCCTTGAAATTAGAATTTCGAATATGAAACCATTTGTTTAAGTTGATGACAAGTGGCGTCAATTCATGGCGCACGAGATTTGTTCGTGGTGACAGTTCCATACGCTAGTAAACTCCATTTATCTTTGCTAGTCCAACATTATAAACAATATTTTTGTTACTTTTAAAATAACATCAATAAAATTTATTTACTAATTAATTTAAAAAGATCTCAGTGTTGAACGATGAATTAGCTATGTGTGTTGTAAGTTTTGTGTGAATCTTATTTTAAACTAGCTTTTGCCCGCGACTTCGTCCGCGTGGAATAGTGACTTCTATCTCCCGTTTTTTAAACATTTACCACTATATCTTTGCTCCTATTGGTCGTAGCGTGATGTTATATAGCCTATAGCCTTCCTCGATAACTGGACTATCCAACACAAAAAGAATTATTCAATTCGAACCAGTAGTTTCGGAGATTAGCGCCTTCAAACAAACAAACAAACAAACTCTTCAGCTTTATAATATTAGTATAGAAGAAATATTTTCGCTAAAAAGGAATGTCAAAATTTGTTTATAATGTTGAACTAGCAAAAATGAATGGAGTTTAGATAGATCAAAGCCTAGGGCATACGACCTTGTAAAAAAGTATCGATCGAAGTTTTTAAGTAAAAAGAACCTGGCTTGAGCTAACGTGATTTATTTAAATATTGCCTAGAAATAAAATTACACAACAATGTACATGGTCTAAGCCTTGAGTCCGTCTTGCAGCCCAAAGCCGGGGCCCGTAGGCTCCTCGGTGAGGGATGTTAGCCCTCCGAGAGGTTCGGAGGCGAATCTGCCGCTTCTGAAATAAATAACAAATGTTTTGTGGATTTAATAATAACAAAACTGTTAGCAGAGTCCTCTGTATCTATTTTAAAACCAAATTTTGGTTTACACAGTCTACTCTGCAGTACAACTACAGTGCGACATTATCTTCTGGCCGATAGACGACATTTATAGAGGAGCGCTAGGATTCAATAAGTGTAGCCAGTGCCAAAAATCTCCCTCAGGAAGCTGTTTAACTTATATTTTTTATAGCCAACCAAGCCAAAGTCAAAGAGAAGGGTACTAATTTGAAGCAGTGTAAGCATGAAGTTTGTATTATGTATGGCACCAATTCTAAAAGCGAAACAATTGTAGAAATAGTAACTAACTACCATTTGAAAATTATAAATTTATTTATGGATTCTAACTTTACGGTATTTCAAAATAATCATTTTATTTATTTCATAGAACTATAGTAACGAAATTGAAACATCAGAAGACAAACGGAAAAATAAGGAAATCTCCTGAAAGTTTGGGGAGATTTGGCTGTTACGGATCTGACACCGTATTTTACAAGATGACAGCGTTAGTTCACATTTTTGCCCTCGGCCAAAAGATCTTTGTCGCACTGTACAGTCGCCAGCACATCAGGTTACTATTGTTGCAAACTAGCCCTTATTACAACTGCATAAGATACCGCAGTGTTTACTTTGACGTGCTGTGGTCCGTACATTACATTGCAAACGCAAGAGCTTCTTCACATAAAACCGCAAGCAAGCAATGGTTGCGATATAATTACGTGGATTTAAAAACAAACTCAGATAAATGTAAAATAAAGAAAAACAAAACACAATGCAAGCAGGTTGCAGGTTTGAACTTAACAATAGGATTGTAAATAAATAGGCCATACCTGGGTCCTGGCAATGGTTTTTCGTCTTTCTTTAGCTTTTCTATAATTTCCTTTGTATCTTCGACAGAAAGGTCCTCCTGGAAAATAAAATCATAAAATACATCGTTAAACAGTCACAGACCACATTTTCGCTTTACTTCGAATTTTTTAAAACAAAATAACTCCACTTTTGTCACATCTAAATCAAACCGTCGCGTTCGCTCTAGGCGGCCTAAGGTCGTATCAGGCTTATCAAATCGAAAAGGGACAGACATCAAATAAACAGGTAAACCAAAGCATCTCCATTTCGTCGTATGAGTAGAAAGTAAGTATTATTTCTTCATTTAGGAGCGTTATGTCTCAATTGATACTTTTCAAACACTAAAAAATGATGAGGAAGACTTGAAAAACTCTTCTATGGTCAATTTCGATGATCGTTACAATATAAATACAAGACGAGGAAACTACTTACACACCGAATGTCATTACGAAAGTGGCCCTAAAGGACTACACCACATCTCCGGCTTTAGTCCTAATAATAGCGATTCGTCATTAAATAGTCCCAGACACTCGTTAAAAGTGACGGCGAATTGAATTATTATTTTATCATAATCTTATTGCATGTCAATGATATTGTAATTAAGCTTGTTAGTGTGTTGGACTAGCTCAGTGAACTTGCAACTGTTTTGCTTTAAAATTTAAATAAATAAAAAAAGAGTAAAAGCCACAGTGGAAACTGTCTTATTGCTACTCGGTTTGAGGATTTGAATACTCACATAATAGTCATCATTCACTTGAATCATGGGCGCGTTGACGCAGGCTCCTAAGCATTCAACCTGTAACATGCAAAATATTTATTAGAAAAAAAAACATGCTCATTTACATACCCAAAGAGAGTGTACTAGTGCAGAGCTTTTTTCGTAGAGAAAATTATGCGCTCAAATTATTGAAATTAGGTATCGTCTCGAGCCCGTAATAGATGGCGCTGGTTCTAATACGGTTGCTTCGTACCAATCTGGCGCTTTAGGTTCCGAAATCCATATAGTTGCTTTGTTCTAGAGCTACGAAATTATGGAAAAATAAACTTCCAGACTGAACATTTTCCTACCTTTTTATAAAATTGGAAAAGACAAAATATAATTCTCTGAGTGGCTTAATTATAGCTATAAAAAAATCTCAGAAGTAAAGTTTAGTACATTTTATTTGAATTTAAAGGTTTTTCAGTGAAGGTCCAACGTGACTAAAATAAAGTAAGATTTATTTACTTACTTCAGAAATAGAGAACTTGCCACAAGGGCTATTGCCTCCAACTTCGCAGCCAGTGGCTTCTTTGATAGCATTCAGCACAGCGTCCGATCCACGCAGCCAGCAGGGGGTTGTTGTGCACACTTGTACGTGGTATTTTCCAATTGGTCTCCTGAAATGCCAGACAAAAGGATTAAAGACTGAGTCAGATGTTTCTTATCTGCCATCCATAATCAGTATTAATTGTTATAATATTTGCTGTTATAAAGATAGAAAAATTATATTTCACCTAATGAACATAGTGTAGAACGTAGCAACCTCATACACTCTCATACGAGGTAAATTGAGGACTTCTGCTACCTTGTGCATGGCAGAGATGGGTAGCCAGCCTCCGTTCTGGCGCTGTGCAAGGTCTAATAGAGGAATCATCGCAGCTCTTTTGTGACCTTCTGGGTAGATGGCCAAAAGCGCATCAACTCTCTGAAAATAAAGAGGTAACAATGAAAATAATTGCTATAATCTACGCCAGAAATGTTATAAAGGACAATTTTTTTTCACTATCTTAGGGAATCTCTCAGTTTTACCTCAATAAAAGCTATATCTCAAATTAATCAAATTTTATCATTATTTGATAATTTTACCAAGTTGCCTGCCTAAATTAACAGTTACTTAACTCAGGGTTTAAAATGAAATCCTCAATAGGACTTGGCATTATGTAAAAAACGTGTAACAGTACATCACAGGCCGAAAATTAAGAAGAAAATGTACACTGTTCTAACCAAAACAAATGAAGGTTACCTTTTGGTTCTGTGGAGAAAACTCGAACGGTATGTTAGGGTTATCCTCAGGGGTGTCTCGGTGCACGAAAAGACTGTCATGCTGCAGGGTTGAGCTAGTCTGCAGAGCCCTGGAACTGGCTCGCCACTGAAAACAATCATTTTCAAGCTGGTTATGATCGGGCAAGTGTCAAAACGAATATTATATAACGCGTTTGTTTACAACTTGTAGCACTTAGACACTTTATTGTATTTTTTTAACACGCACCAAACCCTGAACTCCAGTTCTGAGGCTGGACAGCATGATTTATAATTGTTTTTAGTGTGTTTTTAGATAAAATTTAGTGCGAATCACCCTCCGCGAACTTGCAAACTTGTTGTTAGCTTCAGACCGCTGACCGACAAATGGTAGCTGTTCCTAAACGAAAATGTCATGTGTTTGCTTATTTTTTGTTACGAATTTGGATTGAGATGTAATGTAATGTAATTCCTTTGAATAATGTAATTTTTCACTTGACAAGTAGGTTAGGTATGATATTTTTTGAACTTAGCCATTTTAAAATGTTGTGCAATCATGTGATAGCATGATTTTAATTTTCTGAACGATAATTGCGTTTCGCTTGAGTGGCTAACTTCACGATTCACTTTTGAAAAAAAGCGCTAAAATGTTTGAGAGTTAAAAATAATTAATTTATTATATTTGAGGCTAGTTTAGATTACTTACAGCAAAAGGTTATACAATTTTAAAATAAATTATTCAATTTTATTCCTTTCTGTCTTTCAGTAGGACATAGCCTTAAAAAAGGATACGTCGGTCGGTAGTGTACATGTACCCTAGTTATTTTTACATCCATGGCTGCTTCAGTGCTTCTTGTAAGAACCTGAAGCCAACTGTCCCCAAATCAATGAACCTGCATTAATAGAAAACAAAATATGCCCAGAATTAATACTTAACTTAAGAAGATCAAGAGTCCATAAATGCAAGCGACCAAACATACTCAATACTCAATACTTTATTGCTCCATAATGTACAAATAGGTGTTACAATCAAGGCAAAGTGCAAACGATCATTATGGACCCTTTCGGGCGCTGCAAAATAAGTGCTATAGAGAGAGGAAGCTTTACTATTCAAATTAAGAAGATAGAAGATCGTATTTAAATAATAATAATAATCACTTTAAATACCTTTGTCATGTGTTTTATTTTATAACTTATCTATCATCTAAGTATTCATTGATGCTATAATAACACTTTGAAATAAGTAATTGTTTCAGTTTTTTGAGGAAAGTGTTAATGTTATTTTCTTTAGATAAATGATCGGGTAGTTTGTTATATACTTTTATGGACATATTAAATGTGCTGGATGAAGTTATTTGGAGCCGGCAAGTTGGTATTGTTAGTTTGTTTTGGTTACGGAGAGAATATTGATTACATGTATTTTTGCGTTTTGTATAGAAATCAGGGTGAGAGCGAACAAATTTGCAAATTTCTAAAATGTAAATACATGATAAAGTTAAAATTTTGTATTTTTGGAAAAATGGTCTACAACTATCCGTTGAATGGATGTTGGCTAGTATGCGGATGAGTTTCTTTTGTTTGGTGAAAAGGTCTGGGGCATCGGTGCTATTTCCCCATAAGATAATGCCATAACTAAGCCAGGCATAAGCATACGCATAGTAGGTGACAATGGCGGTGTCTAGGTCGGTCGTCCTCTTGGTCTCTCGGAGAGCATACGCGAAACTGGACAGTTTGGATATAATTTTTTGTATAAGAGATTTCCAGTTTATATGGGAATCTATATTTAAGCCTAGTAAATTGAATTCATTCACTTGCTCTATAGTGAAACTGTTAAAAATAAAGTTAATGGATAATGGTTCTTTTTGATGCGGATTAAATGTAACTAATTTGGTCTTGCTATAATTTATTTCTAAGTTGTGGTCTTTCATCCAATCGGAGGTTTCACGGATCAGTTTTTTTAATTTGACATTTAGGTCTAGACTATTGCTGCATGATGTTAGTAAAGAAATATCATCTGCAAACATGACGCAAGGCTCGTTTATGTTTTTGGGGAGGTCATTAATGTAAATAATGAACAAGAGGCATCCGACTACACTGCCTTGCGGTATGGATGCGTTCACCATTCTACATTCAGAGCGAATATTTTTGATGAGTCCGGTCGAGTTGTCAAACTGCTCTATTTCGACTTACCATGTAGATAAGATGAGAACCATGAGTGACACAAACCACGGATCCCTACACCATACAGTTTCTGTAATAATAAATTATGCTGTACTCTATCATATGCTTTGGTCATGTCGAGAAGAATGCCTACACCATATTTCTTGGCATCTAAGGTTTTTACAATTTCTTGTGTATATTTATAAACTGCAAGTGTTGTAGAGCGTTTTTTCCTAAAACCATTTTGGCTATTGTCAAAAATCTTAAATTTTTCGCAAAATTTGTAAACCCTATTGCACATAGCTTTTTCAAAGATTTTAGAACATGTAGGCAATAAGGCTATAGGACGGTAATTAGATGGATCAGTCTTTGCATTTTTCTTATGGATCGGTTTTATTATTGTTTTTTTGAGGAGAGACGGAAAAGTACCTTCGTTAAATGATTGGTTGATTAGTATTGTTAATGGTAATGTTAATTCATCGCAACATTCTTTAATGAGACTAGGGGGTATCTCATCTATGCCGTGACTAGTTTTATTTTTTAGAGATTTAATGATTTTATTGACTTCACTGCAATCTACTGGGTGTAGGAACATAGAATGCTCAGTGGGAGTGAGGACAGGGCGACCAGGGGCACGTTGGCCTACGCGTTCTTCGCCGATGGACGCAAAGAAGTTATTGAAGTGGTTGGCAACTTGTTTTGAGTCAGAGCATACGTTGTTATTTATTTTAAGTTTAATGTTACATTTGTCTTTAATAATTTTCTTATTTGTTTTTTCGTTTATAACATTCCACATAGCTTTTACTTTATTGGTTGATGATTTTATTTTATTTATGAAATGTATTTTTTTCGCTCGGATTACAGTATTCTTTAAAATTTTCTCATATTTCCTATAGTAGTTGGTAATTGCCGGACTTTTTGTTGTTGATGCTAGTAGTTTTAAAAATCTTTTATTTTGGCATGATTTTTTAATACCGGTAGTTAACCAGTACTTTTTATATTTAGTTTTCAATTTAATTTTATATTTTGGTATGCATTTGTTTAATATATTAATTATTTGGTTTTGAAATGATTCATAGTTTTGGTTTATATCTTTACTTTTGTGTAGTGACTTATTCCAGTCTATTGACCTAAGGTTCGATTTAAAATTAGCTATTGTTTTTTCATTGTAGATACGTTTTTCAATAAACCATACGTTTGGTTTCAAATCTTTAGGTGTTTGGAAATCCATCATTGTAGCTGAGTGGTCAGAAAAGCCTAAGTTTATAACATTAGTTTTTAAATTTTTAGGTTTGAAATTAGTAAGTATGTGGTCTATACAAGTTTCTCTAGATTGAACAAAATGGGTTGATTTTTTTATATGTTGAATGAACTTATGTTCTCGCATTACATTAAGATATTTATTACATTTCTTACTTTTTTCAATTAAGTCTACGTTAAAGTCACCGCCTAAAATGATATTTTTTTTTTTACCATATTTACCTGTGATGTAATTAAGAATACCTTTTAATCGGTTAAAAAAAAAACCTTCCTCTCTACCATTCCAATACATATTAATTAAAATAACACTTTCTTTAACTAATTCAACTGCACATAATTCTAAATTAAATTCAAGAGACATGTTTGTAATATCGTTAAGCTCAACAGATTCAATATGATCTTGAAGTAAGATGCAGACGCCGCCACCGGAGTGCTTCTTTCTGTAGAAGGATGCTGCTATCTTGTAGCCATCGAACTGGGTCAGTTTATATCGCTCTTCTGTCATCCAGGTTTCGGAGAAACAAATCGCTTGGTAACTCGCATCATCATCTAAAAACTCTTCTACTAAATGTTGTTTATTATATAGACTTTGCATGTTTTGGAAAAGGATTTTAAAGTGTTGTTCTGTATTTACGAAATGTATGTTCTGCAGCTGGGTGTTTTTTTTGGTTACGAAATGTATGTACTTCAGCCGGGTGATTTTCAGGTGGTGTTTCATCTATGTTGACAATATTTTTCATGCTTTCGTTGGTAGTTGGTAGGTTGGCAGTGCTATTTATTTTGTCATCCACGTGAATTTTTTTCCCTTCTACATATAACTGGTCATTTTTTATAACCGCATAAAATCCATTTCTTCGTGCCACGAGCATTTCATCTATTAAACGTCTCCTTGCTAATCGTGCAGACTTGTCTAGGTATACCGAAATCGATAGTCCTGTGTTTTGAAAACAGTCTTTGTTATTAAGAACATGCTTAGTCATTTTTTTACTTATTAGTTCTATTACAAGCGGCCGTCGTTTTCCGCTCTTGTATTGTCCAATTCTGTAAGTATCTTCAATGTACCCTCTTAAGTCCACGTTTAGTAATTCATGGATAAGGCCATGTATTCGGTTATGTAAGTTACTTTCAGGCTCTTTATGATATTCTGCAAATCCGTGTAAAACAATTTTCTTTCTATTAAGTTCAGAACAGTAATCAGTTTTTGTTGAATAATCGTGTTTTGTTTTAGATGCTAGATCTTCCATTTCTTTTTTTATAGTTTCATTTTCCTTCGTTAGTTGTTGTATTTGTTTAGTTAAATTATCAATCTCAGTTTTCCTTTCAATGTTTTGTTCATTTAAATTATTTGTAACTCTGCTAAACTCTTCTCTCAAGGACCTCATACTATTGGTTATTTCTCTTTGTATAGTATTTTCTAATCGTGATATAATTCTTTCATTGTTTTCTTTCAGGCTTTGCATTAGCACATCACTTAAACTTTTCAGGGTGAGTTTTGGCTGTTCACATTCGTTTTCAGTGGGTAACTCTTGGTCTTGGTCATGGTAGTGGGTATCACCAAGCAAGCTCAGGTCTTCAGAATTTATTGTCTCGTTGTTGCTGGCAGGTATGGTTTTTCTAATTGTAATATTATTTCTATCGGGCGAATCATAACAAACTGGCTGATATTGGGTACTGTGCGATGGTAGAACTGGTGTATCCATATTTCCTGTTTTAGGTATTTTGCAAAAACATGCTGGGCACTTCCATTTTTGTCTATATTCAGCAGTCATCGTATTGTAGAAGCGCTTCTCAGAGACATTTGCACATTCCAAGTCGTAAACGCTATGACACAGAGAACAAGTTAGAAATTTTCTTTTTGGTAGTTTTTGTTTACAACCCGCACAATTTAAAACCATTTTGTCGATTTTACAGCAGCGCCCTCTTACTTTGAAGTTTCGAAATACTATTACACTTCAATCTCATAGATGGCGTTAAAACTAGCGCCCTCTGTAGACACTAGTAAATGTTGTCGTTTTGGGTTCAGAGAGAAAATGCTGGAGCAAGAGATAGTACACAGATAAGTCAGTAGATGGCACTGCAGGAAAAAAGCACAACAAAGTTTGGCAAAGTTTTGAATTTTTGTTCAATAACGGTTGACACAAAACATATAAGTTAATAAAATACACAATTCTTCTAATCACATATGTTGAAACGTTTTTATGTATTTCACGAACTGTTTGTAACACATAAAGTTTAGTTTAAAGTTCAATCATAGTCACTTTTTTAGGTTTTAAAACTTTTTAGGTGATGGTAGGTTTTTTCATTTAAATTCACTTTTCACTGTGACAAATCTTCTAATAACACTTGTACAAGATATTTATAGGTCCACAAGCTTAAATTTTAATAGTCTACGTCCTTTTTTTTAGTTTTTTATTTTAAAACGATTTAAATACGCGGAGCTAATGTTTACGTTGCGCAGTAGCGCCCTCACATCAACCGTAACTACGAGTAAAGGCGTGCATGCATGTTACATTATGCAACTGGCCACTTCAAAAACATTTAAATCTGAAAAGCGTTCTGTTTTCAAACTAAGCATCATTTTGGTCCTAAACCGTTAGGAATACTTACTTACTGCCTAGAGTGCCTTCCTACCTACCTACTACTTTTTCGTTTCCCAGTAAAACGCGAGCACAGAGCCTATAAAAAGCATTGTCTGCTTGTGCCATGTGCCTATATTTTCGTGCGAAAAAAGTAAAACAAGACAAAATGAATGAATAGACAAAGCCCGATCGGCAAAACAACGACTCGGTTGCCATGGCAACTGCCGCACCCGTTGCTCCTGCACCAAAAATGGACCGACAAACATACATAGAAGCTGCATATAGGCCAGACTATTACTCGTGTTGCTTCCAATTTTGACTACCTTAGTGACAATATGGTAAATTAAAAGCGGACTAGTTTAAATGGAGATTTAAGTTGGTTCTATGGGTTGCATTTAAGGATAGTTGAGGATATAAAGTATTACCTTTAATAACTATTGTTGCTAATTTCTGCATCAGATTAATCTAACGATAAAATAATTTTAACTGATGAACAATTACTTCATGCATGATAGATAATGTCATATTAGATATTTATGAAGTTATCCAAATCCAAACCCCTACCTGTAAGAGTTTTTGTTTGATGCTGATTAAAAGCATCAGATGCACTCAAAACACAATCAAAATAATCTAATTACCTATCAAGACATAATCTACAATTTTACGGTAGCTTTTGCTACCAGAAATACCAGTCGACTACCTACCAAAAAAGCTTTCAACATGTCGATTTGGATATACCTAACAACTAATTAACACAAACAAACATTTATCATAGAGTCGTATACGTACACCGACATATGATTAAATTACTCGAACTACAAAAGTATGTAGGTCTGCTGGTATGTAGTAATGTAGTTGACTAAGTTTAGACATAATCAGTCAAATTAAAATTTAGTTAGGCAAAACAAAACACACGACAGTCACAACACAACTAAGTAGTCATCCTCGCATACCTTTTTTTTTTACTTTTCTGCTAATATAAAAAAGTACCTGAGCTTACTTGATCTGATCAGTCAGACCAACATTTAGGCTCGGTTTCGTGATCAATAGTTAATTCTAATAGTAGTCAAATGTCGTTACTAGCGGTTGAATATAATACGATAGGTAACGTCATTTAACCAATAGTTGAGTTTGAGTTAAATATTGATGTTCACCACACGGCTGTCCTGTCAACTTTACTTCTTTACTTTTCTGCAAACATATTTTCGATTGTAAGCAGTGATCCTACTGTATTCCCATTGCGATTATGCCTATCGCAATCGTCTGAATAGGTTTAATTCCTTATCAATGGTGCCACCACGTCCCGTTAACTAATTTCCGAACGAATGAGTAGAGCATTTTTCGCGCCACCGTATCAAATGCTTCGCTTTGACCGTCATTTTTTGTGGTTACTTCGGTAAAAGCGTTGGTAAGTTTAACAAGAAGTGCTGATTCTTCATAGGTATGTGGAAACTGTTTTGATCCAGTTCATACTTTGTTATTATTATAACTTAACTTAGGTTAATTTTCTCCCGCTTCAAAATAGGCAAGGCTTCCTTTTACACTTCACGCATTAAGTGAAAAGAGAAGTTATGCCACGTGACGTTTTCTTAAAAAAAAAAAAATCGAATCCATACTATGAGTTCGGTGTCGTCAATTCATGGACACAAAATATGTTCGTGAGTCAGTTCCATACGCTAGTAATAAGTAGTTCAATGAAGCAGATATGATTTTAACAGCTTGTATGTATGTAGCTATTTTGTAGTAAGTTACCTACCTACAGACAAGTCTAGATAAAGTAAATGTTTTTTAAAGCCCTCGAACATTCCACTCGACGCTATAACTTTAACTTCTCGGTTTTTATTATTGAAATCTTTTGCATAAGCATAAACTAGAATGGTCATCGATGTAAAACTGATTCTGGGAACGTCTGTAGGTCGCATACTTAGCGTCTCTGGTGGAACATAAAAATAAAAGGTCAAAACGACCCTATGTCACAGACCGAAGTGGATATGGCGTAAGCTGATAAATTTTTTGATAATGCCTGTTTAGATGTAGATAATGTATTTATTTATTCAATTAGGCAGTATTCAAATATACACAACGAAGTCCAAAGCCGCGTGATTTTTCGTTTTATTGAGTTCTAAATGTCGTACACTAGAAAGTAGTGTTGGTCTAAATTAAGTCGGTATATAATCTTTAAATGAAATAAATATCTAGTGTAGGTACTCGACAGTGTCCAATAACGTGCCTCTATTATTCTACATTAATTTAAAATGGGTCTTAAATCTAGATACTCATTTTCTTAGGTAGGTTACCTAGTTCAATTTAAACGATAAAACAAATTCATTTCGTAAACAGCCTTTGACTACAATAGCTGATTTGACGTCAAACTAGACTAGATAATAAACTGCTTGATAGTACTATGTGTAATTTCATACTTCTAAACACATAAAGTAAGATTTAACCAGCAAAAGGTTTATGTGCTCCATTTTGAGCGCTCATACTCTCTATCACGCGATAAGCACATTTGGACGGACAGACGGACGTATCCACAAGCAGTCGTTAAAGTAAGTAGCAACAAATTACAGGTCCCGATTTGGTAATTGATTTTTATTACAGTGATGTTGATTCGGAAAGGTGTTTCGCTGGCGGCCATTTTTATTAGTTCGGCGCGAGAATCAGAGATGGCGCTGGGTGGCGCAATTTTGTAGCTTTCTACGATACGGCTACGAAGCTCGTAGTCAAACGTTTTTGGTTTTCAAGTGGTTTTATAGGTTTCCGCGTTTTCTGTAATTTCGTACGTAGCTAGATGTAATTACAAAATTTGTTGCAGTATAAAATGGTGTTAGTGCCCATTGTGTCTTTGTTCTTAAGCTGTCGTAACTTTTCTACATGTTTAAAGAAAGCTTCTTAAAAGTGCTTTAGGCAATATGGATATAAGTAGATTTTAATGGCTATTTCACTTAATAGGTTCTATACAGCTCAAAAAAATACGTTTGTGTACACAATTGTGTGTTCTTTAAAGCAAAAGACGTATCTTGCTTTAAAGACAACTCGTATGAAAAGCTCTATCAGTGCCGGTCGAAAATAGCAGACATGTTTATTAGATTTTTCTATAGAACGCGTATGTAAGTTACCTCCAGGTTACCTCTCACTTTTTCTTATTCCCCAGACTTTCCGTTATACCTAAATTAATTTTGTCAACATTGTATAGATCACGTTCGCGTAGTAATTGCGCACGTATCTGCGATCTCCCGAGAGTCGAACCCTGGACAATAGGTGAGCCGATCGCTAACGGTCGCCGATCAGATTGTCGCTACACGCTTTTTACTGCTGGCATTCTTCGCCGCAAAAAGTTAAAAAGTTTGACGATAAAGTCGCGTTGGTGAGAATTGGCCACTTGATGTCAATAAAGCTTATCGCGCTTATAGACACTTTGCAACAAAAACTAAATTTATTAATTACCTAAATCCTCCCAAAAATCTTCATAAATAAGCAGAATTAATTTAAAAAAAATATATAATTTTTTAAATTAATTCTGCCATTAATATGTCTCAGGCTAAATTTAACTATGCTATGAGATACAAGAGAACTTTACAAAAGCTCCTAGTAAATCCAGTCAATAGATGGCGTTACGAGTAGCTCGTAGCAAAGGTTCGTAGCAATGAAACACCTACGATATCGAGTTCGATTATTAGCGTTTCTTAATATGGATGAGGGGTTTTTACTGTGACTTACGTATTTTATTATTAAACATAAGCGTACCTACAATCACATAGTAACAACCGAACTGCCCGCCTACCTAACTTTCAGCCAGATGCAAGACACAAGTATTATTTTGAAGGTGACATACCTATATTAGACATAAACATACTATATAAAATGTCACCTATATGTAAGAAATATTCTGTTCATTATGTTATTAACAAAATATTCACAAGAAATAAGGCAATGTTTGTTGATGAGGATAATTGTTCTTAAAACCAATGGCCACTTTTCAATAAAATCACTACAACCGCGCCGCACGGGAGCGACAAGTGTTAAATTGGGACCGAAGCAGAAAAGAAAAGCGATAGACGACAAAAAACATTCTACGATAGGGCTAACACTTCAAGTATTGCTTTCTAGGTTAAATCTATTGAATCTAAGTTAAAAGCGTACTTTCCTGCTATCATGGATTAGCATTGTGCTTCTTCTAGGTTCCTGTTCAATTGATCATTTATGTGTACGTATTTGTAAAAAAAATACCTTAATTAAGTTACTTGTTACTTCATAGTAATAATAATTTTATGTACGAGTAACTTCTTTAACTGGCTATCTCACTCAAGCACTAAAGGCAAACCTCAGTGGTTTTTAACAGTGAAAAAATGTATTTTTTTATATTATTGTTTTTAGTGATAATAAATGAAAAAAAAGGTGCAGTGACCCATTGGAAAAGTGAACAAAATGATGTGATATTAATTGGAGGGGACACAAAAAGTCTTAGCTGTGATTTATTTGAAGATGATTTACAGAATCTTTGACCAAAGTAAATTAAAACTAAGACATGCGTATTATAAAAATAAATAATATTAAAAATACGTATAAAATAATGTGTTATTTCGTTATTTCATTTTATAAATGACAAGTTTTCCTGAAATATTTTTAGGCTTTTCGATTTCTTTGGTGCGAGTATAGGCTAAATATGATGTCGCTAATTCATAATTGCTTTTCTATAGGGTAAGCGCCGGTGCGGTCGTAGATGTGGCGTTTAAAGTGAGTGGTTAAACTCTAGATTATTGACCTAATGTACAACAATCTCTCCATCCGAAGAATATTGCCTACTCAAAACATTTAACAAGCAACAGCTTCATTCCTACTCAAACCATTTGCAATAGCTTCATTCCTACTAAAAAAGACGTGGCTACCAGCAGGCAATCCAAACTCGAATCTCTCCGCGGAACAAAACCAAAAACTGATTCAATTCTAACGTGAAGGAATCATCGCAACATCGCAAGGCAATCAGACCAACCACATGCTTAAAACCCGACCTTGCGTACAAAAAGCATAAACAACAGAAATCGTACGCATCCCGTAATTGTCCCAACAAAAACAGTAACCGCGTCCCAACCTGCTCATTCATGAAGCGGTTTGTCCGGGAAAACGATAAAAACGACGCTCCATATTCGAGAAATGATCAAAAAAGGAACACGGAAAGAAAACGAACGAGACAAGAGTTCGCGGCACGTACCGGCGTCTCTTTAAAAAGAAAACTATTCTACCCAAGCGTGAATGAGAAACGCTCGCCGCCTAACCGTAATCTCCGAGATTATTATTTTTATTTTCGACTCAGACTTCCTTTTTTATTATTATTTAGTCTTATTACTTGTGTTTTTTCGTTTTATCGCATGAGTTGTCGTATGTAGGTCAGGAGCTGTAGGTTTTTTTGATTTTTCACCCGCAAGGTCGCCTCGCTGTAATTATAGGAGCAACGAACTGCGCTTTTATTTGAGCTAACACTTAGCTGTTGAGATGTTAGTGTTTATTATGGGCCTTTTTTGTCCGTCTGTCTGTAGGTGGACAATGTAATTGGAAGCGTCATGTTAAATGTAGAGCAAGCGATGATTGCTTTTTTAATTATTAAAGAGTGAGTAGTTAGAAGCCATCTGAGTATTGATTACAATACATTAAGGAAGAATGAAATAAAGAAAATGCCTTTATTCGACCCAAATAAAATAACATTCTACAGATTACCTATTACTACTTAAAATTGTGGAACTCTACCCTTTACCTTCATTAGAGTGGGCTTACATAAAACTTTTGTGTGTAACTTACATGTAAAATGTTCTTACAATTAATTAAAACAGATTTATTTTAGTTAAAAGATTTATGAGCCATCCACATCCAGCATGACTACATATATTTTTGTTTCTTTCCGTAATATTTCTTTGAAATTACCTTTTTTCTGGAAAACCTTCCGGAAAAATTCAGAAATTCGGATTGTACTGTAAAGTACAGTACGAATTATCTGAACATCACACACCTAACCATACCTACAAAGTAGGTGCTTATTTGCCAGGTACATGGTGTGTCATAGTCCCTGAGTAGCATTTACTACGGAGGTACTAGGTATCTTATAAGGTAACGACTAATCAGATGTTTTGACAATATTACTTTTTATAACAGGCCTACTGATCAAATTAAATCAAATTAAAGGCAAATTGCTAATGCCAAAAGACCTGTAGGTCGCCCCATGCTGAGGTTTAAAGACGCTTGCAAACGGGATATGGATTCATTCGGCAGCAGTACTCAAAATTGGGAAACACGCGCAAGCATGAGACCAGAATGGCGCCACGATATTGCCCTCGGGGTGTCGCAACACGATGAAGCCTGGCTGGACCATCTTAAACATAAAAGGCTCAAACGCAAAGCTGCTCCTCCCCTTGATACACGCTTCACCTGTGACAACTGCGGCAAGAAGTGCCACGCTGCAATTGGACTCCATAGTCACCGGAGACGATGCAGACTCCAGATCAGACCTCCATGACACTGCAAATATCATCTTTAAAGATGCTGTGGCCAATGAATGAATGACTGATCAGGAATAGAAGTGGAGCCTTGTGTGATCCTTGCAATACTTGGATAATATAGAATCGTCTCATCCTCTTTACTAAATTCAAAATTACCTGTTTGATTTTATGGTTACCTCAACATTCCTGGCAGACAGACTGGTTTTAAGACAAATAAAAATAATAAAAACCAAGAAATACATACTCGATTAATTTCACTGAATAGAAGACAAAAAGGAATTTCTCAATTAATTAGGAAGGCTAGGAAAACTAAAAATGCTATCAAATTATTTTTGACAACGATTAAAAAATAATACGACATAACCTACGCTAATAGTAGGGTAAGTGCATCTTATGTCAGTAGTGAATCAGATCACTTTAAGTTTATTATTTGGTCGCAATAAGTAATTTTTGAAAAGTAACTTTATAATCGAGTTTTGATTTTTAATGTTTTTTATTAAAGTCATAATCAAAGCAAACACTTTTATTAGACAGCTCTGCGCTCGATAATGGCAACCAAAGCCTGTTCTACCTAGTACAATAACCTAAAAACAAGATAATCGTCTATTATAATGATCTCCAATCAACCTTCATCTTAAAACTTTAGGTAGACAACACACAAACATAACTCGTACAGGATCAAGCCACTGGCTCATTTAGTCATCGTTCCAAGTAAAAAGTAAAAATAGCTATGACCAGTCTGCATCTTATTCTCAAGGCCAAATCCTGAACGCTGAAAGGGACGGATATACATAACTTTATAGTCCACGACAAGGACAGGTTAACCCGGTGTCTTCGTCCTTTGAAAAGGGAAAGTGGTAGTATAACCACTGGTGAGAGTGAGATGAAAAAATGACCAAAGGGCAGAGCGAGAGGGTGGATGCTGTGTTGCGTGGGAGGGAAAGGGATGAGGCACGGGAACCGGTTAATTTTAAGGACTCGAGACCGTGGTCCTCCGCGATGCTGTGGAGGGTTATAGATGATTTTCTTTATGATTATAAATTATGTATTGGTTTGTGTACCATTGAAGGCAAATAATAACTTTTTTTCGGTACCGAGCTAACTTAACATTATAATTTTGTCATTCGTACCTTCGTATTTACGTTGTGAGGTGACTAGTGTTCATACTTTCTGCATCTGCAAAAATAAGCGATAGGATTTTTAGTTGTAACAATTATTTTACAGGTAGGTACTAGTTCTAACTACATGTGATCTAGACGATCGATTGCATAGAAATATTAGAAATAATATCCTTTGTTGTCATTTTTCAGAAAGCATTTCTGAATACAACATTATCTTTATTATTGGAGCCATCAAAATTCATTTTAAAAGATTTTTTCAGGGATGAACTATGAAGACTAAATACGAAAAAATATCACTCCTAAGCTAGAAACATAGAGCAAAAATAAATTAAACTTTTTGATGCGCCTGCACCGGTCCGCGCGGTAGCAACAAGTAAGTATAGTGCCAGACGGTTTTCTGACCACCACAAAGCGGTCTGTAACCGTCGTTTTTTAAATGATGAAGTTAATAACCGCTGATAACCTTTACCGTGTCATCGTACAAGAATTGCCGAGTTACCTGAGTTGCTGAAGACATTCACCTTGCATCTTTACTATGTAAACGTATCTTAAAGTGAACCAATAGTTGATCATTTAGCTATGCAGTTTTATCTGCATTTTTTACCTGCAACTTCGGGGATGCCGAATTTATTCAATTTTTTTAAACAACCTTCAATGTGCGGTAGGTACTCAATCCTCTATCTCAGTCAGTCTATTTCTACATGTGCAATATTTTAATATCTTAAAATTGTAAAGTGAAATGCTCAAACGCTTACATGTCTTAGTTTTTAATGTTTTTTCGGTCTAATAAGTGTATTCAATCATTTAACGCTCAATAAAAAAAACACATTTTCCTAATACTATAGAAGCTGGAACGTTTATTTTTAATGTTATTAGCATCGGTTTAAAACAAAATAACAGTTAAAACTTTATTTACATAGGCACGACATTTTGTTCCATTAAAAATTGCTTAGAGCCTAAAATAATGCAGTTGTACAATAATTCCAATGCATAAAAAACTTCTTAACAGCTTCTCAATACCTACACCTAGCCAACCGACCACTAATCAAATTGCTTGCTCTTCCATCAAACAAAGATCCCAGCATCTCTTTCATACTCCTGGAAGGTCTGTTTCAGTCGCAAGTTAGTAGCAGCAGCCACCCCGGCCGCGGCTGATTCGCGGGAACGGGTCAACTTGCCTCAAGGTCAGGAGACGGCGGACAGAAGTGCTGTAGAGTCGCTTATATATTTTTTGAGAAGCGATTTGTTCTGTTTTGTCTTTGGTCAAGAATCACACTGTAAGCCCTTATTATTGTTACAGCTGCATGTTAAATATACTGACTTGTAATAAAGCCGACAACCGGCGTTCCTAGCTTACAAGAATATCATCGTTAGCTAATAAACTTAGAAAATTTCATAGGCTAGGTAGCAAAAAAATTTTTACATAATAAAGTCTAATGACTAATTCTAAAAAAATAACAAGTAAAAGTTTTGTTTATTTATGTCCCGCATAAACTCTTACAAAGTTTTTATACTTTTAACATTTTTACATTAACTTTACCATATTTTTTTTATAGTGTCGAATAGTAAGTTTGGTAGGTAGCAGTAATATTTTCGATATATTTAAAAGAAGGGTACCTAGTTTTGCGTGACGCTCTTTATACTTAGTCCCGTGAGTCGAGTCGCGTTTGAGCTTCGGTCAGAGCTTGATTTCGGGAGCCTATAAAACATTTAAAAAATTAAATTAAAAAGTATTATGGATGTGGTGCAGACCAAATAGTGTGTTTACTAGTTATTCGGTCAGTGTACATGTAGTGAGTGAGTGAAGTGCTGTAAGTGTCGTGTTTAAAAATAGCTTAAAGTAAAATCGGCTGCTATCATAAATTATTTGTTCTCCAGTATGGCATGATGCTGACCTGTTGTGAGGCGAAGGGTGAGTTTCCATTGGTTTACAAATTATATATGCGTAAAGAGAAAATTTCGTCTGTTTGTCCGCTTTATTGCACTACCAGGGCATATTAACGCTTCATGGCATGGCATTCTACCAAGGCATGATAACGTTCAACGTGTAATCAGTGCATTTTTCTATCTGATACATAAAAGCTCTAGCAACTCCATCGCACATCGTACTCTGTTCCCAAGTCAACATTTACCAATAAGTATTTGTGTCCACACGCACACAAGTGCACACATCTCGCGTTCTACACATGTGTGCGTGTGTCCTACACACTGCACAAGAATGCAACGCGCTGTTGACACAGCCAACTTCGATATTCCTTTATTTATTACTATAAAAACTCATTCACCATCACACAATCAAAATTCAACCGTAGCTTTGTACCCTTTAGTTCCAAATTTGTTTAAAAAGAAATTTTCTTACGACATTATTTTGTTTTTCTACCAGCATCTCGAAGTAAACGAATTTGGAGTATAACGCGAAGGCTCTAAAGGTGGACATTCCCTTTTGTTAGTAAAGTTGTTTATGCCTAAGCGAGTTTAGTTCGTAAAAGGTATATTTAAATAAGGATTTATGTGTTGTCTGGCTTTGGCGAGATTCGTGGATAAAGGATGGTGGCTGGATTAAAACCGATTCGCGATTTTGCGACTAACAATGGGGAGACGGTGCGTTGGCTTTCACCCTGTTAGTTTTTGGAACTTTTTGGTGTTTTTAACATGGTCTATGTGGGCTTAATGAAAGTTAATAAATATTGTAGCCCGTTGTGCGTGGACGTGGATAGAATATATCAGCTTTTGTTCTGAAAATAAATTGACCCAAAATCATGAATAGTTTGGAAATAAAACACTCCTATAACCCCACATATATTTATTACAAACCTGTCTTGTCGTAAAAACCTAACTTTATTTATGTTTGTTTTTCGTAGTAATGACATATTCGATTGTGCTGTCTAATAGAGTATCAACAATATCAAGATTCTAAAGCCCGCCCGTGTCGCAAATAATAAAATGAATGAACAGATTTTCATGAAAAAAATATAAAAACACACCTATAAAAAAACTCTATGAGTTTTATAACGAGTGTTTTTAGCACACTATACACTAAATAAATTTGTGCTACAAACACAATAAAATTCTCTGTAAATTATATTGTATAGAGTGCTGATTAAAAAAATAAATCGGTTCATTCGTTTATGGAACTACGATATCACAGACATATAGACAAACAGACACGTTAAACTTATCACAGTCAGGGATTAAAAATAAACTTAATCAATATTCATTAAATAAACAAAGAGCTATCAGAGAACTCATATACACAGTAGCTCATAGAACCAGATGTCACGACTATACAGTTATAATATCAAGTCGAGTGCATTACACGCACTTTATAAAAATACGTTCAAATAGCAATAATGTAAGGTGCCTACACGACACATTTATTTCGGACCATGCGTATGGTTAAACAAAGATTAAATTTAGAATTTTAGTGATTTTCACAATAATTCCAAAACTAGAATAGGATTCTGCTTTTCGTGTCGACTCTGGCGTTATATTTTTGAGGACCAGTACTCGGCGACTGACAGAGCGTTGTCAGTAGCGTTGTAGGTAGAATAGGATTCTTGTTACCTTTACCAAAGATGAATAAATACGGCCTGTTTCACAATTCATAATAAGTTCTGGGTTAGGGTGAGTAGCAAAGACGGTGCAGGACATAGCCGAATTTCTGCAGGCGTTTTATATGAAACTGGGACTAGTACAACTTTAGACTTTTTTCCTAGGCTGCCTTGTATAAAATTAAATTATCACTGCTTGACTGAAAACTAAGTTGGATGCCAAAAAACAAACCAAATCCCTCAATGTACAGTCACCCTACCGTAGTCTACATGCTGACCAACCTGTCCGTCTGTCTAGATAATTAACGACAATCACCAGCGCTTGTTCTGCTGGCTGTACGGTGGATGGTAGACATCGCAAATGATAATTAAAGGACACTAAATACAAATAAAATGGAGTAGATAGTCCAAGGTTCAAAATACGTACAAATTTTCTGTATAAAAATAAAGTGTTTATAAAATAAAAGCCGTTTCGCATAAATGAGAAATATGTATGAAATCATACTAACTCTTCCCAGGCTAAATCGACAAAGAAAAATAAAACAAACTTATATAGATAGAAGAAAGTCGTGTTAGTAACACCACTTAAAACTCGGAAACGGGTGAACTGATATTTATGATTTTTACTTTGTTGGATTTGTCTTGGCCCGAATGGAATAATATACCTACAAGGGGTCGTGGTGGTGGGACCAGCCCGGGGTGAAACGAAGTTCGCTACGATCACTATTTAACTTAAGATCAATTTAGGTAATCGATAATTTAATACGTGAAATAGATCTTTTCAGCTATGTATTTTCTCACCCAATAGTACCTATTGATAACGTCCTTAGAAGTTCTATTTTAATTTTGTTGATGCTCAATTCTAATAAGAGCAACAAACTCAGTGTTTCCTCAAATCTCTTGATAATGAACCTCTATAAATAACAAAACTAAAGCACAGCCCACGCACCGGTCCGAAACGAAACTGAAAGTACTATCAAAAACTATCGAAAGCAAAGAAAAAACACTTTCATTAAACCTTTCCCATACAAACCTGTTGCGATAGCATCACACAAAAACCATTATATTAATTTGGGATACCCACAAAAAACGAAGATAGCCACGAGGAAAAAAACTAATGGCCACTAAAAAAAGAAAAGGATTGAATCGAGAAAAAGGATCAAAAATAAAATAAAAAACCGGACAAAGAAAGGGTTCGGGAGATACAGGCTGTTCCGGTTTTGGAAATCAAAGTTTACTGCTTTATTGAACTTTAACACATATATGTATAAACACTTTAAAGTACTTTTAAGTAACTGTTCTTAATAATATTCGATAAAACATAATAATACAAATATTATACTTACCACGTTGCATGTTCATTTCCAATAGTGACAAATATTAGTTTTGTGTCTAAAACGTTGGATATGAATGGTATTATTTATTTATCAAGAAGTAAGATCATAACTACTGTTTAATCATACAGTTAATAAGGAAAATTGTAATTCTCAAATTAATAAAACATACAAAAACTTCTTCCATTACCTACTATTTTATAACTTCAAATTAATAAATACAGTGCATACAGTTGAAATACTGTGGCAGTTTAGTGTCGTCTCATGCATTTTCCCGTCTTGCGACACCCTGTATATGCATTTGACATATTTTTAGTGTCACCTTTAGTGTGGTCAGAAATTCTTTTTGTCCCATTCCCTTTCGTTTATTCCAAACGTCTGCAGTTCTAACATTATCAAAGGAACATCCCTAATTAGCTTATTTTAGTTTCTTTGTTCTGTTAATTTGATTTATGTTAATAATGACCTTTGAGCACTAATTAAAATATAATAATGTTGCATGCAGATTCATTCTCATATGATTTAAAAATAAAAAAAAACTAAACTATAAAAATAGGTAATGCTAAAATATGATAAAGACAGATAGAAACGCATAAACATGCTAATTTTGTAATAAAAAATGCAGGGGATTAGATACGCAGGTTCTACTATTTTTTTAAAGGTTAATTTTGAAAGTTGTAAATCCCTGATACTGAAGATGTTTCTTTTTTTGACAAGAGAGTTGCATTCATACCAACTTGATTCTATGGTTCTTTAGAAAGGTTAACGTGTAAAGCTTTTTGTCATGTCGTTTGTTAACATTTTTCGAAACTCTAAATGGACTCTTTATCAGCGTCATCGTTATTTAGTATAACAAAGACATAATATTGCAAGTTATGCTCAAACCCGGAGTAGGTAAGCAAAGCCGGGTCTAATCAACCACGAAGCCATACGCGTATCATTATCGCAGTCATTCAAGGGTTAATACTAAGATACGATGCGAGCCGAAGTGTTCCGATTGCGGCCGAGCTCGCCCGAGCGCCCGCGGCGCGAACAGGTGCTCTATCCATCTTACGCCGGACGCTGGGGCACGGACCTTCTTGATACTTAAAGAAATAAAATAAATTATTAACTCTAAACTAAGAGAAGTTCAATGTCATAAAATCTTAAGTAAATAAGAAATAAATTAAAAAATGCACTTATTGAAACGAAAACACGCTCTTACCAGCTACCGACCGTGCAGTAAATCCACCGGCGCGAAATTGCTGGTCTCTTAATAAATAGGTACGTCATTACGCGTGTATTTCTTACTTAATTTTATAAGGCTGATTAATGCTGATGGATGACTGATTGATAACATAAAAAAGACATCGATAAGATAGTCGCTATCAATGAAATAAGTGTTAGGGATAGGTTGTTGTATACTGAACTTGAAAGCAACTTGAGCCAATCTTAGCGTTCGTCCAAACTAAGACAAAACGATAACGTAGTATATGTTCAAGAAATTTCAGTGTCAGAGTCACCTAGAGTCATACAGAAAATCACGTACCTATTATCTTCCCACCACCAAATGATGTTTAAGAATTAGACGGCAAAGAAGTTATTTTTGACTTATCGTAAATTGAGCTTAAAATCGAACCTCACGAAGATTAAGATCATTTGATCGCAGTACATATCTCCAGGACGCGTTGGAAGGGTTAATAAAGAATGTCGGTTTTTGTATCGGGCGTCTACTGGCGCTGCACATTATAATATTCGGTTGATTCCATCATATTACACCACAATCATTTGTTATACTCGTAGATTACCATAACCTAGGACATGGAAGCTATGGTTGAATCATATGAGGTACTTTAGTGATAAGGATGTAAATTGTGACGTCCAGATTAAAATAGATGAATTTAATTGCACAAATAAAAATACTAGATGTCATTGAAATAGAAAAAAAATACAGTTTAGGTGGTCTCCGCACTGGAAGTGTCCAGAAGGTGGTACACACACATCCTTTAAAAAATCTATTCATATTTCATTACTTTCATCCACTTCGATTTTGATATCAAGTTATCTTCTGTATTTTATTTCCATTCGTTGACATGTTGACATGTTGCTATAGCTTTTTTCATAAGGTCACGAGAATATGCAACCCAGATGTCCCATAATACAAACAGTGTCGTTATTTTTGTCTCTTCGATTATAAATAAATATGCATTCACGTCATAGCGTTATGTTGTATACTTGTTTTTTTCATTAGCACGAATTTTTTTATTGGATTTGCTAATAGTTCCGTACACTGACTAATTTTGAATGTAAAAAAAGTGATTTTACCTTTATTTTTTGAAAGGGTTAATATTTTTAGACATCTGTACAGTTTATGACTAGAACATATCTATGCATAATGTTAAGGGACTTTAAACATTACTCTTCAAGTATAAGAAATAGTGTTAATATGTCAGCCAAAGCAGCGTTGGGTTTTTGCAATAAAAGGAATTTGGCTAAGGCATGGAAATGTATTTTGACTAGTCTTTGCCGTAACCACATGTTACCATTGGACATTTACTTAAAAAATAACAGTAATTAATTAATAAAATATCTAACGAAAAATTTATATTTCGCATCCTACAGTAAGTCAAAATAAAAATTTTCTAGTTAAGTTTTCCGTAACTTCTACATAAAAAAAAGGTGACATCACATCACATTTCCTAAAATTGACATCGAACCGATCATCCGATTTACATTCATTTATTGCCCGTCAAAAACATTAGCCTCGCTTTTCGTCAAGTCAAGCAAAAGGGCCGTTACTCTTAAAATCCGTAATTTTGTCGCCAACAAAACGATGACATGCCCCGTTGCGCCTACGCATTAGACGCGGCCATTTTGATTTTTAATAAGGAATTATTGAGTGGAAAATACGGAGAAAATTAATTGCATTACCGGTGAGAAACGCTCCGTTGAAGCAAAGTAGACTTGGAAGTTGGAAGGTGGTTCCGTTACAATTCTTCTGAACAGGTATTTAAAAGTTCATCAAGGAATCATGTCTGGAAGCATGGCATTTCAGAATGAAAACCAGGGTAGTGGAAGTCTAAAACTTGATTGGCTACACAGGTTTTGCAGTGGTGGAATACTTTCAAACTTTGAATAAATATGAACAGGAGGCCTAATACGAAAAACGATCGTCCGTCAATCGTACTGACGGATTTTTTCGAAAAACGTTTCGCGGATTCGAATTATTTTGTGTACTTAAGGATTGTATACTTATATAAATAATGTTTCGTATCCGCAAAGCGATGATGGTATTGACGGATTTCGCTTTTCTTTGTAGGCTCTGTGGTTCACAAAACAATCGACAATCTCATAAAGGTATATTTGATGCTTACCTATGTATTGCTTCATGCCAAAACATTTGGAGAAATAAAAACATGGCGTCATTCAATCGACGAGCTAGCAACGACGATTGGCCATGTGCTATCGATTTTAGTCGTAGACTAAGGACTTATTTATCAGTAGATTACCGGAAAATCAGCACCTTTGCGTGTCACTTGCGTAACCAGAACCGTATTTTAGCCGGCAATTTCACAAGTCAACGCGTAACTAAGGGCCGTTATGCTGTGACAAAAAGATAAAGGCGCGGTCACACGGCGCGGGCGCAATTCATCGTTGACGCTAGTTACCGTGATTAGCTGTGACCGCGGCTTCGGATCACTGGAAAAGCTTTTCCGAGAAGCTGGAAATTTAGTGGGGTGTGGCGCAGCGTGAAAATCTGCCTAGAAAGATCAGAAAGTATGAAATGGTCTAACTATACCTACCTACCTGCCTTACTTTCTTTTTATAGGTATCGATGTACTTGTTATTTTCATGTTTACAGAGTCAATGAAATGTTATTAATTTATCATGCAGTAAAGAACGGGTGTTAGATTTAAAAAACCTTTTGTATGATTTAACTTGATGAAACCCAAGGCTACTAACATAGCCTATCGTGTTTTCGTCCGTCCTGATTACATACGGGATACACACATCACACTACGTTTATTTAGTACGTAAGTCCTGTTTAGGATTCGATTCGAATTTGTTGTTGATCCTGGAGGCGTATTGCGATCTTGCTTTAATCCGTTCATGTTCCAATTAATCCTTGATTCTCATTCAACTAGTTGAGTCGCCTAATTGGCATTGCAATGCAACTTCAGAAAAATTTTAAGTATTTCTATTTCACGCACTCGTGTAGTCCTGTCCCACGCTTATCTGCTAAGTGGATTATACGCAATCGCAATACGAATTTGATAATCCGTTTTAATGAAGAGCTGCCTAACTGTCAAAGCAACATAGCAATACGCACGTACCTACTTCATGCACTTTACATAGTTAACAACGGCAGCCTTTGCCACTACTTGCGTATGTACTGTGAAGCCTGGGTGTTGGCGAATGAATATTGGATACTGTTATGGTCTTTATGAGATTATGTTTCTTGAGTGTATGTTTCTACGTGCAACGTACAAATAATAAAAATACTCAGCTTTCGTGATGGACTTCTTGTTTATTTTGGTATACTTTTATGATATCACAATTAAACGTATTGTTTATAGAAATAATACTTATTACGTGAAAATATCTTCGATTCTTTACATTAGACGACAGATGAAAAAGTTAAGGTTGAGTCGCTCTAAATGTAGTATTTTCAAACGACGGCCTTGTATGTTGATAAGACGGCGATGCACGAGGTGTTTGGAATAATTCGCGAGGCATAGGGCAATCCCCAGCCGATTGAGTATTATTTAACGAACCAGTCAACTTAATAGGTAGATTGACTGTCAAGTCATGATTTTTGGCGAATAATTGCTCTGACTGCACGAGAGCTGTTTTTAATTCTTTTAGGGACGTAAAAATGTGGAAGCTTAGTTTATTTTTGTGGAAATTCGATAGGTTACGTAAAAACTGGTTAATTATGGTTTTATCTTCAAATATGTCTGCTTTTGAGGCTAATTCCTCTAGTCTATACAGGTAATCCAAAATAGGTTCACCATTGTTCTGTCTGGTATTGTAGAAATTCGCGATATGATCTTCTCCGTCAGAGAATTCGGACAAGAATTTGTCCTTTATTTCCGTAAAACTTAATGAACATCTATTAGTTATTTTCCTATAAAATGAAAGAGCAGCACCAGACAAATAAGCTGCGATTACTTTACTTTTGGTTTCCTCAGGCCAACCATTGATGGCAGCGATAGTTTCAAATTGTTCAAGAAATTCGTTCACATGGCCCGAATGGCCGTTAAAAAGAGTAGCCATATTGGTGGCCATTATCTTATTCTATTACTTAGCTTTTATATTCCAGGCGTTCGTCGTCCGGCTCTCTCTCTTTTGTCCGGATTTAGGCCTCTTTTTTATCAATTTCCTTGTTCCTTTCGTATTTGGTCATCCTTCGTATTTGGTACTGGAAAACTTCTTATTTTTTCATATTTTCTGAAATCATAATTAGTTTGATATCGGGTCGGGTGGCGCCTCCACTGTGAAGCCTGGGTGTTGGCGAATGAATATTGGATACTGTTATGGTCTTTATGAGATTATGTTTCTTGAGTGTATGTTTCTACGTGCAATGTACAAATAATAAAAATACTCAGCTTTCGTGATGGACTTCTTGTTTATTTTGGTATACTTTTATGATATTCCAATCAATTCCTTGTTTTGGGATACAAATAACGTTAAATATATGAAAATATCTTCGATTCTTTACATTCGACGTCAGATGAAAAAGTTAAGACGTTTACACTTCAAAAGTCACTCATAAAGAAAGTTTTTCATCCTTTAAATTACGAAGAATCGAACAAGAGTGACATAGAGGTTTTACGCGAAGCTCCAAACCTCTACATCCCCCCCGGTCGGTAAAATTTCAAAGCACAGCTGTGAAATTTATCTATCTATTAATTACTTATAAATCCTTCCTATGTGGGAATATCATTTACAATACAGCAATGTCTCTTAAGGTTGCAGCTAGCAACTAGTTGGAACGATATGAAAATAGAAATAAATAAATTAATTGATAAAGTTAAATTATTTACAAGTTAAAATCGTTCAAACTTCAGGTTGAAAAAACCCACATAAAAATCAAACTACATAATCAACATTGCTGTCTACATAATTAACCAATCCAGACAATTCAACAATTTAGAAAAATTCAATTACCTACCTAACACTATATTGAATAAATCAACCAGTCAGACTTGATATTACATGTTGAAAACTTGTGAAACCAGTAAATCTGTTAACACAGAGCTAGTGGTTATTTATGTGTAAACCCTTTGTATTCGCATAGCGATTGGGTGGTGTCTGTGTTGGATACTATACACATTAAATGATTGCAAGTTTTGGGAGTTTTTAACGAAGGAATGAAGGGTTAATGTATTTTCAGTTTGAAGAAATGAGGGGGAAGAGTCTAGTTAGGGAATTTTTTCATCACAGGTCTTGGATACTCAAACGGTTGGATGTGTTAACAGATTTACTGGTTTCACAAGTTTTCAACATGTAATATCAAGTCTGACTGGTTGATTTATTCAATATAGTGTTAGGTAGGTAATTAAATTTTTCTAAATTGTTAAATTGTCTGGATTGGTTAATTATGTAGACAGCAATGTTGATTATGTAGTTTGATTTTTATGTGGGTTATTTCAAACTGAAGTTTGAACGATTTTAACTTGTAAATAATTTAACTTTATCAATTAATTTATTTATTTCTATTTTCATATCGTTCCAACTAGTTGCTAGCTGCAACCTTAAGAGACATTGCTGTATTGTAAATGATATTCCCACATAGGAAGGTTTTATAAGTAATTAATAGATAGGTAAATTTCACAGCTGTGCTTTGAAATTTTACCGACCGGGGGGGATGTAGAGGTTTGGAGCTTCGCGTAAAACCTCTATGTCACTCTTGTTCGATTCTTCGTAATTTAAAGGATGAAAAACTTTCTTTATGAGTGACTTTTGAAGTGTAAACGTCTTAACTTTTTCATCTGTCGTCTAATGTAAAGAATCGAAGATATTTTCACGTAATAAGTATTATTTCTATAAACAATACGTTTAATTGTGATATCATAAAAGTATACCAAAATAAACAAGAAGTCCATCACGAAAGCTGAGTATTTTTATTATTTGTACATTGCACGTAGAAACATACACTCAAGAAACACAATCTCCTAAAGACCATAACAGTATCCAATATTCATTCGCCAACACCCAGGCTTCACAGGGGGATGTAGAGGTTTGGAGCTTCGCGTAAAACCTCTATGTCACTCTTGTTCGATTCTTCGTAATTTAAAGGATAAAAAACTTTCTTTATGAGTGACTTTTGAAGTGCAAACGTCTTAACTTTTTCATCTGACGTCGAATGTAAAGAATCGAAGATATTTTCATATATTTAGCGTTATTTGTATCCCAAAATAAGGAATTGATTGGAATATTATGGAAGTATACCAAAATAAATAAGAAGTCCATCACGAAAGCTGAGTATTTTTTATTATTTGTACATTGCACGTAGAAACATACACTCAAGAAACATAATCTCATAAAGACCATAACAGTATCCAATATTCATTCGCCAACACCCAGGCTTCACATCTAGTTAGGGAATTTTTTCATCACAGGTCTTGGATACTCAAACGGTTGGATGTGTTAACAGATTTACTGGTTTCACAAGTTTTCAACATGTAATATCAAGTCTAACTGGTTGATTTATTCAATATAGTGTTAGGTAGGTAATTGAATTTTTCTAAATTGTTGAATTGTCTGGATTGGTTAATTATGTAGACAGCAATGTTGATTATGTAGTTTGATTTTTATGTGGGTTTTTTCAACCTGAAGTTTGAACGATTTTAACTTGTAAATAATTTAACTTTATCAATTAATTTATTTATTTCTATTTTCATATCGTTCCAACTAGTTGCTAGCTGCAACCTTAAGAGACATTGCTGTATTGTAAATGATATTCCCACATAGGAAGGATTTATAAGTAATTAATAGATAGATAAATTTCACAGCTGTGCTTTGAAATTTTACCGACCGGGGGGGATGTAGAGGTTTGGAGCTTCGCGTAAAACCTCTATGTCACTCTTGTTCGATTCTTCGTAATTTAAAGGATGAAAAAGTTAAGACGTTTGCACTTCAAAAGTCACTCATAAAGAAAGTTTTTCATCCTTTAAATTACGAAGAATCGAACAAGAGTGACATAGAGGTTTTACGCGAAGCTCCAAACCTCTACAGTACACCATCTGCCTACATATTTCAGTAATAAAGGTAGCCACACTAGATCGATCAAACGCTTCTAACCTAATTCTCTACATATAATTTAAAACAGCAGCCGCTCACAGGCTGAATGAAAAATAATATACATTTGATGGAGTGTAGTTTATCTTACAACTGGGAAAACAGTCTGAAAAAATATCGCGCGCCAAGGAAAATATTCGTAAATGAAAAAACAGCAGTGCCCGCCCCTGCTCTGTCAGGGGTGGCACAGCGGCAGTTTTTTAATTTTGTGAAGGCTGTATAATTAAGTAAGGGTCGTGATATTAAACCTTCCTCATGCTGGTATCACTAGAAAACTTTTTCAAAAGCATGATTCGCTCTTTTGTAGGTAAATGAATTCAGTGGTTTGATTGTGAACATGACATTATAATAGCTGAATAATAACAGCAAAAATGTGGAACTCTCTACCCGCATCAGTGTTTCCAATGGATTATAAATGTATAACCCTAAAATTTTCAAAGCTAGAGTTAACAGGCTTTTTCTAGCCTGGAGACAAGAGCGAACCTATTTTTAGAAAAAAAAGTTGATTAATAGACTACGGTGGCTAGTCACAACGACTAACCAATTGCGCGGGACATACTATAGCGCACAAGTGTGTGCGCAAACACAGGTGCACCTCTATTCCTTTCACTCTCCTAGCACGATGGCACGGCAATCTGATACGACCGGAGAGAGATCAGGAGCAGGACCAATGACTTTACGTGCTTTCTGAGGCACGGGGGTGAAACACCGCCAACTTCCAAATTCCGGGCTATCCTGAAAATTTCTGAACAGAAAAACCCATGTACATATTTTTGGCCCGACCCGGGAATCAAACCGGGACTGCTGCGCTGTTTTTTGTCACTAGTGTAATTAAAATCAATGATAAAAATAATAACGTGCGTATCCAACCTGTGAGCAGCGCTAGATTCAGTCAAAAGTATATTGATCATTTAGTTACATACAAGTTTCGCTTTTCGAATTGCCATTAGCCTTCGGCTGGGGGTTTTTAATGCGGTACCCCATCGTTGCACTTGTGGGAAAGTCGTTGATCATTTAGCTCACCACGGTCTTTCCTGTTGCAGAAGCGCTGGCAGAATTCCTCGCCATGCTAGTCTTAACGACGTCATTCGTCGGGCGCTTGTCAGTGCTCGTATTCCGGCCGTTCTGGAACCAAATGGTCTAGAACGTAGCGACGGCAAGCGTCCTGACGGCATGACCCTCGTTCCGTGGAAGATGGGCAGGCCTTTGGTGTGGGATGCTACTTGTGTCGACACCTTAGCGCCTTCTCATCTTCCACAGACTAGCAGCAGGGTGGGCTCGGCCGCCGCTTTGGCGGAATGCCTCAAACGGCGCAAGTATGAAAGCCTCAGCGAGGCATACCTATTTGAGCCGTTTGGGGTAGAAACGCTAGGACCGTGGGGACCTGGTGCCCACAAACTGTTTCGTGAGTTGTCCCAACGGCTTGTTGAGACAACTCACGAAGCAAAGGCTGGTCTCTACCTCGGTCAGAGAATTAGTCTCGCTATCCAGCGAGGCAATGTTGCCAGCCTTTTGGGCACTTTCCCACAAAGCAACGAGCTTTTCGATGTATATATGTAAATAGTTTAGTTTTTTTTTTAATTTAGTTATTATTATTACTTTTTAATTTTTGTATATATTGTATATATTTCCCACTAATAAATTTATTTCATCCCTTTGTAAAAAAAAAAAAAAAAAACAATTGTGAAAAAAAGATTCTCTTTTTGTAATACGATTGAATGAAAGATATTTCGTTAAATGTGTGCTCACTCAGTCCTCACAAATGGTCAGCCATATCTTCACAATAAAATAAGTTTGCCAATTCATTTATTGTTCTTTATTTTGTACAAACTCTCTTTAATTAGAGCCTGTAATTTTTAAATGTGACTCCCAATTCCAACTTGTGTGGCAGCCCTACACACGCCGTGCACGTAAACGGTTCCCTCAGACAGAACTAAATGAGAGAGGTGATCTGCCGTGTGTTCGCTAAACATTGGACTGTTTGTTATCGAAGCCTTTTGAAGGCTGGTGCTCTTGTTTATGGATCTAGGATAATCGAGCAATAAAGTAGCTGCTAAACTAAAAAAATATGATAAGTATGAAAACTTTATATTGCATGTTGCTCTAAAATTGCCAAATCCTTTTTGTTGTCAAATGATATCGCTCTACTAAGTGTGTCTGTATGTAGCGTATTGTATTTTTGTTTCCTTCTATTTTAATGGCCATGTTATAACTGTTTTGTTATTCTGTTTTTTATTCATATAGGATTTTTTTTGTAATGAAACGGACATCGTATCATAAAAAAAAACATTTATTTTAACCACACTTCATTGCCTACCCATTCGAGTGTGTAAAAATAGGAAATTTCTATGGTGTTCACACCATTTCAAAAATTCCGTTACAAATGCTACAACCCCCACATTTCAGTGTCAGGCTTCACTCTAAAACCATTACACACCAAACGACAAAGGCCCTACTATGAAACTCGAAGCACACACAATAAACAACACGAAGTCTGTTATTCGGTTCTAGTCATCTTTTGCGCTCACACAGGGTATGCAAAATTTCTGGCAGTTTTTTTTAAATTGGAGACTGCGTTCAAAAGCTTAGCGTTGGACGTACACTTGCAATATGGACGGACGACATTTTATTGATCGCAATGGACTTACGCTACTTGCAATCGGTCGTTGAGGCTGATTATTCCCATTATCATGGATAAGGACGGCAATGTCATCATACCGTACACAGTAACACGTACTAAAACTATTATAATACATGCATGAAAAAAAACTACCTATTCAAAAACGAAGTCGTTTCCATGAGGCAAGGTGGCTATGATCCTGGCTGCGTTTCCACGTTAGATAGCAACGCTAATTAAGCTTTACTATTTGCTAAAATAATATATAATTTCTGTGCAAATTTTCCGAATAACAATTTAGAAGAAATCACATGTCATCCGACCGTCACATGCGCTTTTGGAGTATTGAAACATATCGATATGACTTTCTGTTTTCGAGAAATCCGTAGACAAACATACATACACACAAATAGATCACCATACTCAAATATTATAACGACTTTACATACACAGGTCGAATGCCTCCTTTTTAGAGTAACGTACCCAAAGGTTAAAAACGGGACCCTATTACTAAGACTTAACGGTCTGTCTGTCCGTTTGTCCGTCCGTCTGACTATCACCAGGCTGTATACAGATGAAATTTCGATAAATTACATATTTCTGTGGGTACTACGACAGCAAAA
This sequence comes from Pyrausta aurata, assembly GCA_963584085.1. NCBI lineage: Eukaryota > Metazoa > Arthropoda > Insecta > Lepidoptera > Crambidae > Pyrausta > Pyrausta aurata. The sequence continues at coordinate 2,360,429 of OY757261.1, forward strand.
TACGAAATCTATACTAATATTATAAAGCTGAAGAGTTTGTTTGTTTGTTTGTTTGTTTGTTTGTTTGTTTGTTTGTTTGAACGCGCTAATCTCCGAAACTACTGGTTCGATTTGAATAATTCTTTTTGTGTTGGATAGTCCAGTTATCGAGGAAGGCTATAAGCTATATAACATCACGCTACGACCAATAGGAGCAAAGATATGGTGGTAAATGTGTAAAAAACGGGAGAAAAAACTATTCCACGCGGACGAAGTCGCTGGCAAAAGCTAGTATAAAATAAATACTAATTCAAGGCGGGTTCCTATACAACAAACGCAATTTTTTAGCGTTTTTAGGGTTCCGTACCTCAAAAGGAAAAAACGGAACCCTTATAGGATCACTTTGTTGTCCGTCTGTCCGTCCGTCCGTCTGTCAAGACCCTTTTTCTCAGGAACGCGTGGAGGTATGAAGCTGAAATTTATATCAATTACTCAAGTCTACTGTCCCTTGAAGCTGTGAAAAAATCAAACTTCTAAGCCAACGCAATCAAAAGATACAGCCGTTTATGCCGCAAATTTTCGACACTTGCAAAGGAATCAAAACCTACAGGGTGCTTCCCGTGAACTCAGAATCTTGAAATTTGGTACGAAGCAACGTCTTATAGCATAAATAAAGGAAAAATTACGAAGACCATACATTTTTAGTTACATCACAAAATATATATTTTTTTAATAATTTTAAACTTACTACCCATTTCCTCATAAACGGGTAGAGGTATTAAATTGAAATTCATACCAAATACTCAAGTCTATAATACCTTTAAGCTGTAACAAAATCAAACTTCTATGTCAACGCAATCAAAAGAAACAGCAATTTAAGCTGCATATTTTGAAACTCGCAAGTACTCTCAAGGGAATCAAAACCTAAAGGGTACTTCCAGTCGACCTAGAATCTTGAAATTTGGCATGAAGCAACGTTTTATAGAACACATAAAGGAAAAATTCCGAAAACCTTAAATTTTTAGTTACATTACAAAATATATATTTTTTAATAAATATAAACTTATTACTTTTTTCCTCATGAACGCGTAGAGCTATCAAGTTGAAATTCATATCAAATACTTAAATCTAATTGCCTTTAACCCGTGAAAAAAAAAAACTAAGTCAACGCAAAAACGCAAAACGCAAAAGTACAACCATTGATTCGGAACCCTCGGTGCGCGAGTCCGACTCGCACTTGGCCGGTTTTTTCGCTTGATATCAATAAATGGCCACGGGTAGACACTTGAAATATTCACAAAATACACAGTTTTATTTATACTTTAATAATCAATATTAAATTTGAATAAAATCAATTATTAAGATACAGACACAGATTACACAAAAACGCAATTTTTTCCTATTTACTTTATCAATGGCACGGAACCCTTGGTGCGTGATTAGGACTCGCACTTAGCCGGTTTTTTTTCAGTCTGTAGAAAAAACAAAATGAATTACATAGTAGGAACTCGGACCGACGCGTATTCGATAGCAGCAAAAAACTCCCTGAGGGCTGAGTAGGGGTTTTAAGGGGGCAAAGGGGGGTGAAGTGGCGCCCTCTGCGCGTACGCCTCTGTTATTCTTCGTTTACCGAGCCTAATATTTTCGGAGGCCTAAAACAACATGGTTGGTGGATTTTTCCCCTGTTTTTATTCGTGACGAACACTCGCTTCATCTGGCTACGTTATTATTATCTTTGTAACCTCGTTTACCTATATTAATAAAACATTTTTATAGAATCTGTTTTGTTTTTAGGCGGCTTAGTTTAGTTTAATAAAGTTTGCCAATTATTGAAAAAGTAAACCTAAATACCTTACGCTTTATTAAATGTTGATTTTGTAGCGCATGTAAAAAAAATATCTTTGTAAGGTTTTTAATTCATTTCATTTCATTCATGAACTATATTAAAAGCAGGCCGCTTATATCTCTAACTCCTATACTCTCAGTGCTTTAAGACTCTGGTAATCAAATAAACTTACTTTGAAGTTTTTTTTCTGTCTGGTATCAGAAGAAATACTAGAAAGCAATTTATAAGAGGTCTTTCTAATAAAAGAAACTAACTCATTAGCCACGCTTTTACAAAAGATCAAAGAATTAACTCTTTCTTTAATGAAAATTATATCTTCTGTTTTTGGTTACGAGTTAAAGGGACTAATATTACTAAATAATGCTTTTTATGAAATGCATATTAAAAACCAAAGCTTCTGAACAGGCCCCGCATAGGCTTAAGCTTGAAGCATATCTATCAACAGTACAGCGCTGTATTGAAATCAAAAAAACAGAAGCACGTTACGTAAAGGGATCAGCAACGCTGCGGCATGCATCGCGTTTGGTACAGTTTATGGCAGTTCTTCTTGTGAATTATCTATCTACATAATAGTTATCAACTTAAAAAAAACAACTGCAAATGCTCACACGGGGCAATTTTTTTTAGTTTTTTTTTAATTATCTACAACAGCTCAAACGAACCTCCCAAACAAATAGGTAGATAAGCGGCGTGTTGATCGGTCAGATGCGGAGCGCGCAACAATAAGCTAGGTACGTAACTAAGTACTTAAGTGGCCATTTTTATTGTGTACTGAGTGACAGTCGTCGAATCGCTGTGTGCGGTAAAACAATACTGGTTTTCACACTGATATGACTGTACTTAAATTAAGTCTTTCTTGTATGATTTTAAAAAAATAAAAAAAATTGCACGTTGACAGGGTGGACGAACACAGCTGTAAGCGCGTGACAACGCATGCGCCGCTGGTCTAGAGTGGATCCCGAGTTGATCTCGATCAGAGGTGGTTACGCTACAATTTTGATGGGATACGTTGCAGTGTGGAATTTCATACGAAGAATACTGCGCCTCAGTGTTCCCATTACGAGTGGTAAAATCTGCTTCAATCTTTAAGATCGTGTGCGCGCAAGTTTCCATACAAAAAGAGAAAACGTTTTCCACCCCTTAAACATTGTCTGTTTTTTTCTCGTTTCGTTGTCTCGTACGTGTTTTTTTAAATATTGTATGTTTTGACCAAAAAATCTCTTCGGATTTTCATCAATTTTTAACTAATCAGGAAAACGTTTTTTCCCGCAAGCATATTTTGACCGTTGCCGTCCGAAATGTATGAAAACTCGCGCTGTGCTACGCCTGGACACGATCCTCTTAAAGTGTAAACAGTTGAGTTTTTCAGTCAATAGCTACTACGAATATATGGACTGATGATAAGACTTCAGGAGGAAGGGTACTCTTAAGATTGTTTTAAATTAATTTTCAAATAAATGTTCTTATCTAAATCGTACCCCCACTGTATCAATCATTGATTCACTGATTTCCTCCGTTCCTTAACTCGACACGAGCGTTCAAGTCAAGGAAAACGCTGCTAATCGATTTTCGCGCGTCGTCCGTTCGTTGGATGCGCACGCGTCACGCGCTCCGAGCCGTCTGCCGTTCGATTCGATAAAGAATTTTTAATCGATCTTTTTCGTCAACGGCTTTTTGGCGCGCTTTTTTGGGGTCTTGTAACTTAATGCGATGGAGATAGTAGCGCCGTCTGTTTGTACAATAGAACAATATTTCATATGGAACTTACAAGATATCAAATAAACTTATATATTTAAAAGATAAAATAAGAAACCAAAAATTGCGCACGGGCGGGACTTGAATCAACATCTTTCTGGCTAACCAGGCCAACTGCTCTTCCAATTGAGCTATCGTGCCGTCGGTCCGACCGCGCGAAATTCTTGGTCTCTTAGGATACGTCATTGCGTGACGTTTCTAAACCATTAAATAGTTTAATTTATCAATCACAAAATTCAATTTCCAACATAAGTAAATCATTGTGTTATCAGTATATTTTTCCTGTATTGTAAACTCAACTCGCACGTTTTTAAAACTCTGTATAAGCCGCAATGTATGCGCGCACGAAGCGCTTCAGACATAGGACGCGCTCCCACACAAAGATCGCGCTTTGTTGTGTGCGTGCGTGCGATCCATTGCGTAGTAAAGGTCTGAAAAAAGTACTGAAAATATTATCATTGAAAAAAATATTAACTTTGACCGTCAATATCTCAGTAAGGCGTCATTTCCCTAATGGGGGCAATATATGCTTTTTTTAGCTTCGTTAAGTCTTTTGTTATGTTGTTTAACACGTTCCGGGACAGTGAACGCCTACAGACGTGAAAACAATAAAACATGTGTCTGGAGCAGTGTCCCGGAACGTGTTAATATCATCCACCAATGTTTGAAGTGTTCCTTTATTTTCGATTTTTTACGAAAGAACTTATGGTGTGGGTGTAGTAAAGATTAGTAAAAGCACTAGCCCACAATTGTCCCGAAGCTGTGGAAGGGTATATATTCTAGGCATGGCCGATTCAAATCGTATATAGATATTGAAACGTATATTGGATCAATATCGTGATATCCGATATCGCCCCGCATCAAAACTATATATTTTCAAAACACTATATCGCCGCATCGATGTGATACGATATGCCTCGATATTCATGATTCATAGATATAGGAATATCAAACTGTATTCCGATGCAATACGGTTTAGCTTAGCTAGGCACTTGCGCTACGATGAACAGATATGAATACGAAGAACAGGTTTTTCGTACCCCTTAGACGGGGCCGGGGCTGGGATGGGCAAGGGCTGGGCTGGGACGGGGCCAGGGCTGGGGTGGGACGGGGCCGGGGCCGGGGTGGGGCGAGGACGGGGCTGGTGTGGGACGGGGCCGGGGTTGGGGTGGGACGGGGCCAGGGCTGGGGTGAGACCGGCCTGGGGCTGGGGTGGGACGGGGCCAGGGCTGGGTTGGGACTGGGCCGGGGCTGGGGTGGGACGGGGCCGGGGTGAAACGGTGAAGAGGAGCTTATAACCAGTAAGACATAGGATACATTTATCCCATTCGACGGGGCCGGGACTGGTGCGGGACGGGGCCGGGGCGAAACAAAGTCCGCTAGTTTTCGATATAATTAAGTAATAAGTTCATAATCCGAACAGATTTAAGAAAAACAACAACAATGATATCATATTATGATACGATATAACTGTATACTGTTTCAGAAAAACATATTTTTTTGATACAATGATACAAAAAAATACACATCGATACGCCAATATTTAGTTTTCAAAATATCGTTTTAGATTCAATGATACGAAATACACATCGATACGCCAATATATAGTTTTCGAAATATCGTTTTAGATTCAATGATACGAAATACACATCGAATCGCCAATATATAGTTTTGAAAATATATAGTTTCAATATCTGATATCGAATATCGATATATAGTTTTGATTCGATATCGAAAAAATCAGATATTACACACGCCTAAATATTCGGACGTGTTAAAGTGCCCCTAGTGTGTTTACATGCAAAAATAACTGACTTTTACTAGCTTTTGCCCGCGACTTCGTTCGCGTGGACTTCAGGTTCGTCCCGTCTAGTCTATGTAGTAATAAGTAAGAAATACGGTAACTAATTAGAAACCTCAAAAATGTTAGCCTATATGTTATTCTGATGTATAAGCTATATTGTGGTAAAGTTTCATTCAAATCCATTCAGTAGTTTTTACGTGAAAGAGTAACAAACATCCATACATCCATACTTACAAACTTTCGCCTTTATAATAGTAAGTAGGATTTTTCCTTTTCTATTCTCATCCAATCGTCTTACCTTTACGTAACAAACAGTAAATAGCCTTGCAATCTCTTCGGTCAGCTCGTCTTTTTTCAGCGTCTACTGTGAATCGGTTGACAGAGCAAGTTGTTTCGGCCCAAGATTCCGTTGCTTCAAATTAAATGTACACCGTTAAGTGTCGCGACGATCCTTGTGAATGTAACACAATTTGAGAATTACGTACTTTACTTACTTTAGTTAATGTGCAACCAATCAACGTCAATGTCAATTTTTTTTTTAACTACCAAATACTGTAATACATAAAACAATGACATGCAACATAATATGAAGACTGAAAAAAAAACCTTAAAACTAAAATTTATTACTAAAAGAAGTCCCTTTAGGCAAGGTACCGAAGATACTTTAGTAATTACCTACTTGTAATTCTCACGTTACTTACTTAAAGTATTTCTTCAGCCATTAAGTACTAGATTGGTTCTAGGTGCGTATTGTTGCGCTTTGACAGTTATACAGCTCTGCTTTACTGTCAAATTAGGAATTCGTATTTGCAATTTCGCATTATATTGATAAAATTATTATAATACAATTAATAAATATTAAAATTCATACCATTGTAGTTTAGTATCAGTGTTTAGTATAATATAGTTGACTGAGTGGGAATTGAACTAGCTGAAAATTGAACGGATTAAGTTGGACCGCAATACGCCCCTCAAATTAAAATATAAATTGTAGATGCAGTTTACACTTATCTCATTTTTCTTTACGTGTTTAAAAAAATCTGAGCTTACATTTTTTAAAGCTTTCAACACAACTACATAAATATTTCAAATATCTAGAACTAATTGTTCACTTTTACTTTATCACACAAGCAATTGAAGATGTGTAATGAGAAAAGTGGTCAATTGACTGACAAGGAATCTAAAAGTCCATAACGGGAACCAATGCGTGATTATCGTCATTAGGTTTAAAATCGCCATTAACTGATTAAATGGCTTTTAAGGCTTTAATAGCTTTATAAATTAATTAAAAAGAAAGAAGACCGCGTTAAGTGATGATTTAGCGTCCTAAAAAGAACCTGTAGTATTAATTTTAGGTGACAGAGTAGTGACAGTGTAAAAGTACGAATATGTACTTTCTATACAGGATCTTTCTTTTCACTGTTCATTCTGTAAGTTTTTAATAAGTTCTGTTGCTTAAACTTCTGTTTCAAAAGCTCCGTTTATTTATAGTAACTTAGGGTGTATTGTAATCTTGCGTTAATCCGTTCAAGTTCCAGGCAGTTCAATTCCTATTCAGGTAGCTATGTTGCTAAATTTGTATATTTAAAATAATTTTCTCACTTACTCATAACATGTTCGAAATTAAGACATAGAAATTGGTCGGAATTAGGACATCGCAATACGAAATTTGCAGATGCAGAGTGCCATTGCCATTCAAATGCTGAGTAGCTTAACAGTCAAAACAAGATCGCAATACTCACCCTTGTACAAAACTTTCTATAACACAGGACCAGTGAGAGTCTTTGGTGGGCGTGGCGTAATACTAATAAAATAGGTATACACAAAATTATTTAAAAGTATAATCAAAACGTAATTAAGACTCAATAGGATCCAATCCAACCTAAGACAACACATTTCGAATCAACCTGCGTTTTTTACACGTGGCGCTACGAACATTAACAAATCGATTCTCACTCGAGATGTGAATCGATTCGGACTGCTCGAGATGTTATAAATCGAATAGTGGCTCTCGATGCGTCCGTCACGAAACAGTGAAGTCTGGTTTGAAACGCGGTTTGCTATTTACCGGTAGCTTTTGGGTAAAGCATGTGCTGTAGTTAAAGATAAGATTTCCTTTACTAAATATCGTAACATTATGAAATGAGGCTATGTTGCACACCATATTTTAAGCTTCGTAGCCAAATATGTATTAAGCACTCTATTTTAAAAAAACTGACAAACCCTTTTGCATCTTCTTCTCCAATCAATACTTTTGTTCAATCTAAGAAACAGAAATGAATAATCGTCACTTCTTATAACAAAGAATAAATTGCTAAACGAAACAAAGTACCAATACAGGTATTGGTGAGATATGAGGTGTATAACTGAGATCTACACACAGATGAGCTGGGTAAAATCTTTACTATCAGCTAACCTGTAGAATTGATTCTCAAAGATGAAATAAGAAACCAAAAATTGCGCACGGGCGGGATTCGAACCAGCATCTTTCTGGCTTACCGGGCCAACTGCTCTTCCAATTGAGCTACCGAATCCCGCCCGTGCGCAATTTTTGGTTTCTTATTTCATCTTTGAGAATATAAATATGACACTGTGAGTGTTTAAAAACATTCTAAACCACTGTAGAATTGAGGCTTTAGGTGAGTTTCACCTTAAAAAATAAAGGCTCCTCTAGTGACATTGATGATTGCCGCTCACAATTATAGCTTCAACGCATCTTAAACATATCTCCCACTGTGTCACAACCCTCCTTTCGTCACGCTTGACTAGACGGAAGCCAGCTCGTGCAAGCCTGTCTCACACGTTAAGTGCCTTCGGTGGTAGCCGAGGTCACCAGATCAGGTGCCTGACAGTGGGAACTGGATTATCTTCGCATCTTAGCTGGTAATTGGTAAATGCATGTTTTAAATGCTTATGCTGGAGTAACGGATGAGTAGATGTAGCCAGAAATTAGGTAGAATAGCAGTATTTTAGTATTATTTTACCTAACTTTTCCCGCGTTATAATTTGATTTTTTAAAAGTAAACTTTATCCTCCTTTTTCATGTGTTGTTCTTGTTCTTATCCACAATTTCATGTGGGGATGCATTTATTAAATTTAAATACTGTGTAAATAAATACAATGGATTACCGTCTGAAATAAAAAAATATATATTTCAAATTGAATAAGTGTCAAGGAGCAAATAGTGCCCTTGTGTATTTCACAACAAGCAAACACTTGGGCACTATAATTTTGTTCTGCACCGATGGCTTATCTCAGTTGGGATTGACCGCCGTGGTCGGATATGGCCATAGGGACTTTATTTGCGTATAGAATTTGAGAAAATGCTTTCAACACTAAGTCCGCCTATGTACACTTAAATTAGTACAATATTTTTATTAAATAAATAAAAATAAACACGCTACGTCAACGTCTGTGTCATCTCATCTCAATAGCATAGCTCGTGTAAGTAATATGCACAGTTACACCTAGGGTTGGAACCTCTTAATTGTGTCTTCTTATATGTCCCTGTTATACGAGTAATTAACATTATGTGTAACGCCAACATATACCTAGTAGCAATATATTGGAGGTGAATGAATAAATGAATGAATGAATGAATGAATGAATTATTGATATATTTGCATTTAAACGGGGTACATATAAACGAAAACGGGGCATTTCAATTTTGTTCCCCGACGTGTCGTCAAATGATAAAGAACCGAATTAAGGGTTTGACAACCTTACTTCTTCTTCTTATCGTGTCGATGATAAACCGACTTAAATTTGTTGTGCCCATATAACCTTAACCTTACTGACTGATACAGAGCATAGCGTAATTAAGGGCACCAGCCACCTGCATTGATGTTCAAGGTCAGGGAAACCAGGGAAAAGTGCAAGAAACTGCTCATGATTTATTTATCAATGCAAAGTATCAGTATAGGGTAAAATTGTTCTGGCTTGAAAATACATAAAAGAAAGTCGTGTTAGTTACACTACTTACAACTTGAGAGCGGGTGGACCGATTTGCATGATTTTTACTTTGTTGGATTTGTCTTAGCCCGGAGTAGGATAGTAACCATAAAACGGAATCGGGGCGGGACGGGGCCAGGGGCGAAATGTAATTCGCTGGGACCGCTTGTCCTTACATAAATTAAAAAAAGCTGAACCATTATTGATGGCGACGGTCTTGTAAAAGACAGAATAATTAAGCATCAAGATATAACTACTTCTACGTGCATAAGTGCTCTTACGCCCAACTGGGCGTAAGAGCACTGATTGTATCGATCAGCAATTGGGCCTTAGAGCGTCTTAACACAGAAATAAATGAATTCTACTACTTTACATTAGACCTCTTTTAAAGTTTAGCTATACTGTCCAGAATAAGGTAAAGATTGCTTACCAATGCTGCAAAACAGACAAAAACCAAGTCATAGAAAAACCCCGCCATTAGGTAGTCACAAATCTCAAACGGAGCGTAAACTAGATGGTAATAATACTCTATGAAGATTCGGTCAACAATCTAGAGCTATTTTTAGCTAGATGTTATCACTTTTTGTAGAGTGAAAGTGCTTGAAATTATTCGTTTAAATGCCGATAAATATGATCACCATAAACAATGTGTATGTTTATTTATATATAATTTATAGCAGTTCTGCGCAGTTTCACCCACGTAAAATATTAAATATTACATTATATATTGTATGTGTTATTCCGGTGTTTGAACTATATTTGTGTAAAATTTCATCAAAATATATTCAGTAATTTTTGCGTGAAGTTGTAGTAGAAGTAGTAACAGCTTGATTTTTACCTTTCCATCTAAAGACGACCACACTCTAACCTGCCTAAGATTATTAATTATACATCCATATTTATCACAGTTCAATCGGTAACATAACGTTTAAAATTAGCACAAAATGCATGTCTTCTAACCACCAAACTAACTCTTAAGTACTTATTTGCTTCGTGGTTACAACAAACAGGTTAATTGTAGCATTTTTACCGAAACTAGAGTAAACATACCATGAATCTTCATACGTTAGAATAAGGTATATTATTTGACGAAATATTGAGTTACTTCAGCCCAGACAGACTGTTTGGGTTAGTTCTATATTTTGGTAGACAACGGTTATGTGGTGACTAAATATGATTGTAATGATTCCGTACCGTTTGTTTTAATGGAGATATTTTGTTGTAGACTATGTTACTTGTTCGTTAGAACAACAGTTTGATCGTCATCATCAAAGGACGTCCATTTCTGAACATAAGGCCACCCCTAAAGTTCTCCACAGCGATGGGTTGCGAGCTATCTAGATATTCAGTTTATTTTACTAAAACTGAAAGCAAATGGTAAAGAACTTTTAATTTTCTCTGAAACACTGGTTTAAAAAACCACTTGGTAGGTAAATAGTTGTTTTTAATTGTATGCCTTTTTTCTGATTACTGAGTAAAACTCTCTGCATATCAATTGTATAAGAGTGAATATAACTTCTTATGAAACATGTTAATATTTATTTTTACAGTTTAAAAGTAATAAATCCTGGCGCTTACTCTTAAAAGAAGTTGTCAGTCTGTCCAATAAAATAAATAAGATACAACATCGGGCACCACACATGCCCTTAGGTAAGCCCGTTATCTATAATGAAGTTGTAACTTGTAACCCGATTTGTAGGAGCACCAAGAAGAGAGCTATCTCGATCTATAACAGTACCACAGTAATTATTATCTTCTGTTTGATGGAATAGATTTGGCAAATATAGATGCCCACTCACATTCGGTTGTACGGTCGGAAAAAAAGTTGATAAGTTTCAGAATGTTTTTCTGTACCGAAACATACCCCTCACGTATGTGTGTTTTATCATTCTTATGTCAACGCGGCCGCCGGCAGCCTATTGATGCGTGAGGCATTCGTACGTAACACATTAGTTTGATCATTTCTATTTGGTGCAAATACGCTCATTACGTGCACAATTATATTTTTTATTCTACTTAGGATTAATAGAATTACTGAATTTTCTTAAAACAACTGTAACAGTTTTAGTAATGTGATGATGATGAAATGTGATGTAATGTGTGAACCATAAGTGCGTCTTCACATTAGAGCGACAGCAGCAGACATTTATGTATGGAAGTGACAGCAGCGCGACTGTCGCGCTACTGTCGCGCGACCGTCGCGCTGCTAGAGTCGCCTAAGTGTGAAAGCGCTTTATAACATTTAAACACAGCCACAGAGACAGATAGTAAAGCTCTACATGTAAAAGAGCTTATTATAACTAAAAAAGTAAAGTAAAGTTAGCCTATAAGCATCTCACTGCTGGACAAAGGCCTTACCTCAAATATGAGGTAGTATGCGACACCACGCGGGCTCCTCCGCCAATCCACACTGACTTAAAATGATTTTTTTAAATTGCTCTATTTATTTGCTAACGATACATAGAGTGGACGCTAGCGCGTAGACACGTAGGGAGATGGGCATGACATGCACATCCCGAGGTCTGACATTACTTCATTAAAATTCTATTAACAGAAGCATTCTCCTCACTCTACAATATCAAACCACTTAAAAAATCTTACTTCACAACCTAAATAGAACCTTATTATTATGCAGAGAGATCACAAGTAAGCACATCACGATTTTGGTTACAGCGTCAGTGATGGTCAAGAGAAAGATGGTGAGGGAATCTGAAGCTTATTAGAAAGGTGCTAGATAATGTTTTTGAGGGAACGGGATAGGCATCTTAATGTTAAGATGGACAGTAGTAAGAACTAAACCGTAGCTAGTCAAGATCAGTACACACTTTCAGAAACAATGTGCACGGTTTTCCTAAAAATACGAGTTCCGGAAACTTACAAATAGGTTTGGCTGCTGATATATAGAAACTAAAAGATTAACACATAATTATATAAGAATAAGAGTATATATATAATATAGCATTTTTATATTACATAAGTACAACACATTTGTTCATAGCATCTCCTGCTCTCCTGATTAAAGCACAGACTATTCTTTAGTAAGTAATTATTTATTGTTTTAAAACAAAAGTGGAACATTAATACTGCTGTTACGACTACGAAGTTGCTACCAGTACTACGAAATAACGAGTATTAACGTGGTTTTTACCATATGATAATACATGTTACCTATTAAACAAGATATTACTGGTCGCATCTTTACTTATTTATTGTATTTATTTTGTGTAAGTTTAAAATATTTTATGGCAGTAATTTAAGGCGATTTATTTGTTGCTATTGTTATTGGTTTATTCTTTTTTTTGTTTTGCTGCACCTATTGCCATCTCTCTGCATGCCCTATAGGTTTGACTGGCAGAGAATGTTTTTAGCGTAATTTTACCGCTGTACACCATTATTGTGCAATAAAATATTTTTCAATATTTTATTTTACCACTTTTGCGGCGAGGTTACATAACCATGCCAAAATATAGTTTTATAATATCAAATGTCTAAGAGCTAATAAAAAATATATTTTTAATTAACTTACTGTTCCCATTAGGCTGTGGCAGCATCCGCAAATAGTTCGGAAGTCAATTAAGTACGTAACAAAAGGTAGTAAATCAAGATGCAAGAAAATGTTCGAACTGTACAGTCGTCAACGTAGCGATCGAAATTTTGACGCCTCTACATCTTTAGAAATATGTACGAAATTTAAAAGATGCTGCGCATTGTACAATGTTGTTGTGGTACCAATTGCTTTTAGATCGATCTGTAAATAAGAAAGGGAAATGAGGAAAACACGTTAATGTATGCAAAGGCCCAATTGAACACCTTAATAGAGTCGTCTGTTTTTTTATGTTACATTTAACCATTAGTACTTTCTATTGTTACGTTATGCATGCATCTAAAGTAATTTACAAATTGAACGAACCGGACACGTTATGTATTATTTTGTTATTTATTTATCATTCGTGCAATGTGCGATTGAAGGAGATGGGGTTGTTTCAGAACCATAACAAGAAAGAAAAAAGAAAGAAAGAAACTGTCTTAGATCCCCTGCGAAAAGAATGAGAAATGTATAAGAATGTTTTTAACAGTCACAGTGTTATTTTGTATTTTTGGTTGCGGTTTCGGGTCCTCTCTTATCTGATCTTATAGGAACGAGAAATGTAATCACTTCAAATGAATACAAATGAAGGAACTTAAACTAGTAGTTACGTTTGAGAAATAGGTTAACATTTTTATGATGATTATGGATTTTTTTTTTCATCATCATCAAATTTAAAAGCTAGGCTCTTGACTCTTGTCGGTGGATTTTTTTCCGAAACTCCAAATTAAGTATTTTTTCTTTTAGGTTTCTCTTTTCGATAAAATGATTAGCCGTTAAGATTATTAAATCTATACTAATATTATAAAGCTGCAGAGTTTGTTTGCTTGTTTATTTGTTTGTTTGAACGCGCTAATCTCCGAAACTACTAGTTCGAATTGAATAATTCTTTTTGTGTTGGATAGTCCAGTTATCGAGGAAGGCTATAGGCTATATAACATCACGCTACGACCAATAGGAGCAAAGATATAGTGGTAAATGTGTAAAAAACGGGAGAAAGAAGTCACTATTCCACGCGGACGAAGTCGCGGGCAAAAGCTAGTGAAATATATTTTAGTTTAATAAAGATACATTGACAATAGCAAACATCACAAAGATGGACGTGAGTGGAAGGGGCCAGTAGTGATGCCATATTTACAAAACGTGCTGACGGTCTTTTTCAAAACACAAATTGTAATTAGTATGTTACTAGGTATATAAATATGTATTTTTAAACCGTACTAGCGGTCCCAGTGAACTTCGTTTCGCTCCCAGCCCCGTCCCGCCCCGGCCCCGTTTTATGGGGTTTTTTTTTCTTAAAACCCACGGAGCCCGAGACCTTTCCAACGAATGAAAAACCGTGGAAATCGGTTCGCGCGTTCTGGAGTTATAGCGTCAGGAAGAAAAACCCGACCTATTTTTATATAGTACTAGCGGTCGCCCGCGGCTCCGCCCGCGTGGATGTCGGTTACCGCTGCAAAAAGCCTACCCAGGAAAGACACGGTCAGCAAACAAAATGATTCCCAGGTCAAATCACAGACACCGACACTAACATCGATTTCTATCCTAGTTTACTCTCCAAGTGTTGCTGAGATTCAATTTTCTGCCTACCCCCTAAGTCTATTGGCGTGATTATTTCTATCCTAGTTTACTATCCAAGTGATGCTGAGTCAAATAAAAAAGCCCCATCAAAATCGGTCCAGTAGATTCTGAGATTAGCTCGAACAAACAGACAGAAAGACAGACAGACAGACAGACAGACATAAAATTGAAAAAAAATATTTTTAGTATCTATTACGTGTAAGAATGCATTTTTTTTAAATATGCAATGTACAGAATTCACCTACTTTACAGTTTTATTATATGTAATATATATATATTATATGTATATATGTATAGATTAAGCTAGTATCACGAACACTACGCACATTATTTGGCTACGGTCTCCAAAGCGTACACAAGTGTGAGGCGCCGCGGTGTCGCGTTCGCGCCAGCATCCGTCCGTACTGCGTACCCCTAGCGGGAGCCAAAAAAATGCAACAATGCAATGCTGGAATTCACAAAATAAAATTCATTTCATTCGGGTAACTGTCACCCATAGTAGTAACCACACATACAATTTAAAGTATTAAACATAATAAATGTAGAATTAAATTTTTATAAACCCGTTTTCAAAATGTTAAGTTGTAAGCGCAACCAAATTTCAAATCGCTCGGAAAACTAAAAAGTAGAAAAGAGCTGATGATCTTCAAACGGCTGAACAGATTTTCATGAAATATGGCTATTAACACTCGGAATAAAATTCACAAAATCTATGACAAAAAAAAACGAAAATTGGTTTATCTGTTTGGGAGCCGACAAAACGTTTCAGAAAAGGTCCAAAGTTTAATGGCAAAATGGAAAAAAGTATGTATGTAGTAAATGAATAAAAAACGGGCTATCAATAAAGAACTTTAAAGCTAATGAACAAAAATATCATAATTGAAAACCTAAGATTTTTTTATTGAAAAGTCAGGTTTTTAAATTAATCAAATAACATCGTTAGTGAAAAGTCAAGGAAGGTTTTTAGTTAAGACATTATTACAAATCAAAACTCGATGATCTATCGGCCTTGTTCTGTCAAAAGTTCATTAGCACTTGCAATTTGTGACTGTAGAGTTGAGTGAAAAAATTGTGGTCAGAAAATGATCTCTGAGAATTATTATGCGCTATGAATAACCTTTTTATCCGGATGCTTGGTTCAAGCAGGCTATTTTTAAACTTGTCTTATTATTTGGACTTGAATTTTTCTAAGTAGAAGGACAGTATTATTATATACTTTCTTGAAAGGTTATGGTAAATTTAGAAGCTAACGATCGATACAGATTTTAAAGGCCAAAACTGGGTCCGTATAAAAAATATAGCAGCACTACTAGGCTCACCGGTGAGCCCCATGGTCTAAATGGAAATTCTCCATATTTCACGTGGCGTTAAACGTGTTAAGACATCGATTAGAGTTCCTTGAAACTATGCATAACGCCATCCCTGCTCACAGCCCTAGCTAGAGTCTAGCCAAACAGCCTTGACAGTAGAGCCTAGTCGTGTTATTGCCCCTGTAGAGGTATTTATATCTAGGACTGAACATCAGTAAGACAGTAGTGCCATAGGAACAAGTTATGCGAGAGGAAACCAGTTAAGTGCAGTCATTACGGATATTACTTTCCGCTGGCACTTGAAATAGTTGACACTGTATTGGTGCCGGTTTAGATATGTAGGTATTGGTGCTAAAAAGAGGGAAATCAATGTAACCTTTTATTGTTATTAATTAAGTATTTTGTCCAAGTTTTTTAAATTAATTCTTTGCATA
The DNA here is from genome assembly GCA_963584085.1 of Pyrausta aurata. Taxonomy (NCBI): domain Eukaryota; kingdom Metazoa; phylum Arthropoda; class Insecta; order Lepidoptera; family Crambidae; genus Pyrausta; species Pyrausta aurata. Next base: position 2,376,675 of record OY757261.1, read on the forward strand.
ATTTAAAATACACATCAATTGTTTGATGAACCATCAATTTGAAGTCTTATTTTTGTACCAAAACCTTATTTCTTTGCTTAGTTTCGATCTAAGAAAAAATAGGAATGGTTAAGTACCGACACATCATAGCCAAAGTATCAACACCTTTTAAATGAAATGCTAATGATAATGTTTGCTTCTAGAATGTGATCCATCTCGTCATCATGCATAAAGCCGACCAATTTTCGGAATTCCCCAGTCATGTTACAGTGACTCCGGCTAATCGTATTCGTAACTATAGTTAAGGCTAGTAGCAAATGCAGAAACAATATCCAGCCAGTAGGATAGTGAACTTCATAGATCAAATAATTGAATAACATCGATTCCCGATTCGGGTCAATTTAGAGATCATAAATTTCTACATTGTCTCGGGTTTGGGTGATGTGGAACACCACCGTTGTTTGATATTTCCATATCACAAGTACATTAGTTACTTTCTTTGGGATCAGCGCAAATGTATGTGATTGGAGTCAAATATTTATTATTGTATCTCTCCTACGAGATATCACGGCCGAAAACTGACCTTTGGAAGGCTTTCCTGGGGATATGGATCCGTCAGGGAGAGGCCCCTTACTTCGTTTACTACATACATATTATTGATCATATTATTTCATTTGTAAAAACAATAGTCGTAATAATTTGTCGTGAACTTCAGACCATTCAATATACGATGTGAGTTACTCCGTGCTTCAGAAGCAAGATTTCATCCGGGCCCTGCTTTTATCCATCTAGCCATATCGAACTTATGTCTCATTTGAACTAAATATATAGTAAAATATATTTAGTTCAAATAAGACAGCAGTATGGTAAGAGAATCAGAGACTATGCTTATGCATGTTTTTGCATCATTGGTGTTTGGTCAGTTCTCAGAATCTCAGTTAAGATACCGTTGTATAATCGGATAGGAACAGGAGGACGTTTTACATGTTCTTGCTAGAAAAAATTGTGCTCAATTCCGCCTGCCTTCTCGGATAACACTCACTCAGTAAATGACAATTACGGCTCAGTGTGCGTTCAGCCTTAGACGCGCCGTTATTAAGGCGCATTTACATAATTCGGCGCCCGCGCATGTAAGCGATTAATAAATATAGCACGTAAGTAATTAAATTGCCTGCTATGTTTACAAATAGAAAGAGCAAAGACTGAATTACGTTAGTTGCAGTCAGAGGATCGAAAAAAAACCAAATTTACTTAAAGAAATATTTAATTTAAATAATTAAAAATTACATTAATTACTTATAATTATGGAGATGAGACCTAATCGAAGTGAGATTATGGAATGCCAGAATAATGATTTACAGTAATTAGGAAAATGTCGATTGACGTCACTTTCACAGCACTTTCACTGATCTTGCAATCTCAATCAATGCACTTCGGACCGTTGCTCTTAAGTGGAGCAGCAACTCAGCGATCTGCATATTGGGCGATGGCGTAATTCCTCCCCCCTGAGAACGTCAACTATTTTAGCACGTTGAGTGAAAATGTTGACGGGGTGGCTGCAAGATGTGTCGGGTCATCAGGTGATGTCGGCGATTGTTCGTCCTTTATAGAGTTACTGCGCACGCAGATATTGCAGCGTCGGTGTAGCACGATGATGATAATAAGTGCACCTGCACTTATTAATACGACATAAAAAGGTATAGTCGTATGGTACAAGCTGTCGATTTGATTGCTATTAGTTTGTATCGGAGCTTGCATCATGATCTTGCCCTGGATTCTATGTAGTTCTTGCAGGTCAATGGAGTTGAGACTTATGTGAGATGATATCTTCATTTGTTCTTTCGCGTCGAATGGAATCTCCATGAGTTTAAGAGGCTGTCCTTTTATTTCGTCGTGGTCATTGGTGATGACGAACTCCGTGGTTTTCAAACGACAGTGAACGGGGATAGTGACAAGGAAACTTCCCTGGAGAGTGGTGCACTGAATATCCTTTGAGTATTATTAGGCACGCGCATAGGCTGCTGGTTCTGTACTGAGAACTTGAAAGGCTGAGGCGGGGGCCTCATAGGTTGTTGTCCTATGGGAGCAGGCCAGTTAGGTACTGGTGAATTATGTACCCTCGGTGGTGGAGAGAATAAAGACGGTCCTGGTAGCGACAATTTTGGAACAGAGTGAGCTTTAGTGGGCTCATTCCTTTGTTGAAGGTACATGATATTAAGTTCTTCCTGAACGAATTCAAGGGCCTTTTCTATAGTGGCGGGGCGCATACAACGAATGCGAGAACCTAAGGGCTCTTTTAAGCCGCGAACATATGCCTGCATTGTAACCTTCCTATATAATTCCCGTTTAGCTTCGATAGTAGTTAGCACTGATTCATGTAAAGTTACGTAAGTCATTATCGTACTGAACAACGTTTGACAATGTTCATAGAATTCTTGCGGGGTCTTATTTCCTTGCGTAGCAAGTGAGAGGTCATTGTACAGGGCCGTTTCGTCACGCTGATCAGAAAAGTTATTAATAAGAGCAGTTCTAATCCCTAGCCAGCTGTTAGGTATTCCGTTAGAATTGATTGTGCATGCAGCGGGTCCTGTTATTTTATTCAGTATGCCATTGATAAGACAAAGATTAGAAAATTCACTACCTGCAGCGGTACTTAAATATTTCGCTGCTAACTGATCACAAATACTTATGAACCTTGTCAGAATATTAGGATTTCCATCAAAGTCTGGAACGAGGCGGAGGGCCTTGAATATTGTATCTGGTTCATGAGACATCTCGTCAAACGAGTTATTTAAGGTTTGATCTAATTCTAAGTTCCTATGATTATCTAATTGATGCTGGCGAGCCTGACGTGATTCAGACTCGCTAGAACTATTGGCTCTAGGATGGTAAATCTTGAAGTGGTAAGATTAACACGCTAAAGGAATACTAAGGATAGACACTATGATAAAAAGGAAGCAACACGAGATCAATTCAAGTGTACTCACATAGATTTCATATCTGGTTCTGTCGTGAATCGAAGTCTGGATTCTCCTCCGGGTCTGCAACAGGTCCGTAGATTCTGGATACTCGACGACGGGGCTTGATAGCCGCCCGGGCGACTCGCGACGCGAATTAGATATAAGAAGCCTATTCCCGTCTCGCGAACCGGCCCGCGAGTATCCTACCGACTGCGCCAATTACGTTAGTTGCAGTCAGAGGATCGAAAAAAAAACAAATTTACTTAAAGAAATATTTAATTTAAATAATTAAAAATTACATTAATTACTTATAATTATGGAGATGAGACCTAATCGAAGTGAGATTATGGAATGCCAGAATAATGATTTACAGTAATTAGGAAAATGTCGATTGACGTCACTTTCACAGCACTTTCACTGATCTTGCAATCTCAATCAATGCACTTCGGACCGTTGCTCTTAAGTGGAGCAGCAACTCAGCGATCTGCATATTGGGCGATGGCGTAATTACTGAGTAAAAAGAAAAGAAAATAAATAGTGTCGCATGCATATAATAAATAACAACAGAATAATGATTTAAGCAAAATCTTACTTGAATCATTATCATATTCTGTTGATTGAATATTTCTGTTCTGTGATAGACACGCCATGATTAGGATAGCATAAGCTAAGCATAGATAGGCCAATCATCCTTACTGCTTTGTAGAACACCTCTTATTAAAATAAGGGCCGATTTTTCAAAAGTCAGTTAATACATAACTGACTGATAGAGTATAAAGCGACTGATTTTAAGATGGGATTTACATATATGATTGCTGACAAATAGCTGATGTTTCAAATTAGCTTTATTGTATTTTGTTCAATGAATATTTCGACGACGACTTTTGAAAAATGAGGCCTAAATATTTTTATTTATTACATACTTGGTCCATAACTTGTCAGTAGTACACGCAATCATAAAAAGTAGTGTTAGTTTATACTAATTAATAGATCTTCAACATCTAATAATCTTACTTGTCTGTTCTTCACTTCATCTTATATTTTAATAACCCACGACATGATTCCAGGCAGCCAAACAGAAACGTGAAAAATGTAGCGAAACTAAACAGGCTAGGTCGTTTAACACAGACGGCCGCAAAAACTATGCGCGGGCGCGTGACGTGACATATCGCCTAACTGTTGTCTGTCTGTCTGTCTGATAGAGGACCTACTGTGTAGACATTTAAGTATTTATTATTTAAAAAAAGTAAAGTTAGCCTGTAAGCATCCCACTGCTGGCAAAGGCCTTATCTCAAATATGAGGTAGTATGAGCCGTACTCCACCACGCGGGCTCAGTGCGGATTGGTGGAGGGACGTGTTTGCAAGGCAAGCGACCAACCTTGCTGTCAGATTTTATCAAGCCCCCCATTAGGGCTTAACGAATAATATCAACCGATATTAGCCGGGACCAACTGCTTAACGTGCCTTCGCTGCAAGCGCTGCCACCATTGCGCTACGAGCACATCATATTTATATTTATTATTATTGCACCCACGGACAACAAACAGATAAACGGATAAACAGGTGCGTCACATTGATATGATGGCTCTTAAAAATTCAGTTTTTGAAATTTTGAGTTTTTATGTTATGGCGAGTGCTGTGTATGTCTATAATTACTAGAACTAAACTGTGACTTAATCTAAGTGAGTGCTGTGTACGTTATGCTGTTGATGTACCTAAAAAATAAACAAATAAGAGCTAAATATAAATATGGGAAACCAAATCACATACATTGTTCGGATTCCAAAGTAATTACCTAGCTATGGCACTTGAATAACACACATTCGAAACGGTACTACCACATCACCCAGGCCCGAGACAAAGTAGAAAAACACTATACGTAATTACCCAACCGGCAATCGAACCCGGGACCTCGGAGCGGCGACGCCTTGAAACCCAGCATGTTTAGCCACTACACCACACTGGTTATCAAGCTGATGGTGTATGAGATCATAAAGCTATCATTTCAATTTGCTAACTGCTATTTTAACAAACAGCATCAAAAAGCAGGATAGGCGACAGGCTGGCTACTGCCTAAGAACAATGGAACAATTTAGGTACTTTAACATCAGTCACTCTGCGCGGTCCCTAATCGAAGACGACATGTGATAGAGACACCAGATCCGAATATACGGACATCGTCTTTCACAGTAGGACTTCTCAGCTTCTGCATAATCGCGAATTAATGACTACAGCCACATGCACTTATGCCTGATCTAGATTAAAATAGCTTTTGTGGTACTCAAAAATGTCTAAACATTTTGACCTAGGGTCTGAAAAACTTCAATTGTTGGTAGCGTTCAGTCGTGACTATTTAAATTCAATTTGGACCTAGGTCTTAAAAGACGGTGCTTAGGATTAGAAACGGACCAACTATTTTATATACTATTTTTTTTATACTATGTGTCCTGAATGAAACCATCATTTTGTAGAATTATTTTTATGCAGGATCATGAATCACAGCTTTTATAAAAATAATATGTAGCTAGTTTTTGAGTTTCGCTACAAAAACCAATTAACGAAACGTAGATTCTAGCGGTTGGGCAGATAAACGATATAAGTACACCGGCGCAGACGCACTATAGTTATCAACAGTCGTACAATAACCCTTCTGAAAAAGTTTCATTTATTTTTATATTTTTCAAGACCTAATAATAATATAATTGATCGACATGTGATAAATAAGCTTTCTCTCTCATCAGGCTGGTAGCTAACTAGGTAGTTAGAGTTTTGTTCATGGTTACCGGTAATTAATATCAATTAAATCTTAATAACTAGTCGCGTGGAAGCACATTAGTAGGTGGACTAGTTATGCTCTTCAGAAATAGCCAGCTAGACATCAATGGCTGAACTTTGATTGATCAGGGCTATAATTTATTTTGGCAATATAACGGCTTAGATAAGAAAGAAACAACCTTAAATAATAAAAATACCTAGAGCTACACAGTTAATATTTTAACTACGAAGGAATTAGTAATATGGTTTGTGGCGTGGGTGTCAAATTGATAGCGTAACCTAATTCAACTTACGTTGAGTTCAAAGAAATTATATGTTGCAAAGATTCATTATTTTTCCTGATGCTCTCCCGAGAACAGGGCAAAGGTCACTCTTAAATCTCTTCCAAGTGTTCGTTTCCGTGGTCAGGGTGCGTATTGCGATGCAGTTTGACAGTTAAACAGCTCTGCTTTACTGTCAAATTAGCAATTCTTATTGCATTTTCGCATTATATTGATAATATTACTATAATATAACAATATAAATATTTATATTCATACTATTGTAGTATTATTATAATATTATTGCATTGATAATATTCGTTTACGCTGAGTGGGAATTGGACTGCCTCGGAATTGAACTGATTAAGTTGGATCGCAATACGCCCCCAGGGCTTGCCTGGCTTCATAATGTTTGTATAACTAGATCGTTGCGATATCGTTTTTAGGGACTGCCTTTCGGAGGCGTTGGTGAGTTTATTTTAAGGGCATTTTCATACGTTGACATAGCCAGACATTTCTGTACACTTACTTCAGTATTGTAATAAAATTATGATAGCAGATTTTCCACCAACCACCTAAGTTGCTATTCCCGCGCTGAAGAGTATGTATTTTATTATTTATATCCCGTAAAAGGAGTGTTCATAATTACACCCAGACCACGAACCTTCCTATCAATTTATACTGCGTGTGGGCATCTGGGTCTAAGGTATATAAATAGCAATCTCCCGTCCCTTATCCTAGATCTATTGAGATGCATATCTAAAGCGGTATTATCTTAGACACGTTTCATGGAACCAGTTCTACGATGTCAGTGTGTAGACGCCTTTACACTCTTAAATAGATTATTTCTTTGTTCGGATGAAGTGGGGGCTATCTATGTGTAACTTTGTGTTTAAAGACAAGCTTAAATTATGTACATATCCGTTAATTAGTAATTACTAAGCAATGGATTCTAGAGTTTGGACATCTCTTTACTGACGCACACAACACATTTATTTACCAAACAAGGAAATATAACCACTAATGTAATCATTGAAACACTTTGTATGCGTGTGCGTAACCATTCGATGACCAATGATATGCAAGCGCGGGAATAACAGCCAATGAGCCTGCAGTATTCATCCTGCCGTCAGCCAATCGTGTCAAGATGATAAATCACTGAGGACTTATTTATTTATTCAACACACATGCGTTTTGCGGCGGTAAAACCAAAAAATGGTAGAAAATAATCTTTATGAGGATGTTTTGAATTGGTCTGTCAGTTTTAGGCTTCGAGAAATGAAAATAAATACTACGTGAATCATTCTTTATAGATCGCGATAAATAACAGCCAACTTGCATAAGTAAAAATAAGATTTACCGATGCAACCGAGCTTTTTTTATTTTTATTTTTATTCTTACAAAATTCACAGCTCTTGGTACAAATTAAGCTAATCTTACATACTTAACTAACAGCCCATAACTTTTAACTAATAGGTCCCCCATTAATAACAAAACCATTAATTAACATCAAAAACAAGTGATAAACGCTACTATACCCTTATCCCTGGGCTATTATTATTGCTACGAGAGAGCCCTATATTTGAATCGCTCGCCTCAATTTTACGGGTGAATTACGCTGATTAGTGTTCTACTTTCCCAAGTAATGACATCATAGTCTACAAACGATAAATAACAGTCAAATAATAAGATTTACCGTTGCAACCGTGCTTGTTAATTTAATTTTTTATTTTAACAAAATTCACAGCTCTTGGTACAAATTAAGCTAATCTTACATACTAAACTAACAGCCCACAACGAATTTACTTTTTTTTAAACAGAGAAAGTAAATCAAAGTTGACATGGGCAATCTATTACAACTTTTATAAAGTTTTAGTTTTAATTTAGGTATTTACTGAACTAATTAAAGTTCGATCAATATTACGTATGATGAAGTTATTCTATCATAATAAAAATAGACATAAAATCAAACCATCTTCATTAAATCATCGTTGGATGTCATTTTAAAACATCTACGATTTTTATTGGAAGTTGTAAACGTACGAAATTGGTAAGTGCCAAAGCTAATAAATACAGAAGCTGTTCCAATCACAATCCATAAAAATAACAATTAATCGATCGATTTGAACGCCATTGAAACATCACAAGCGATCACTAATCACATTACATCGAGACGTTTAATAAAGTAACGCTGAGTCACAGCTCAAATAGAACAAGCTACAAGAGAATTAATATAATGAGCATTTTTGTGTCAACTTAAATTCAAACTGACTTATTTAGTTAGCTACAATTTTAACTAAAATGATTGCAAATAAAAATTTTGCTACGAATTACCTGATGATTGAATGTAAAAAATCTCGCAAATCAATATCGTTTTACTATGTTTTTTCTATTATTATAATCTTTGAGCCCATCATAATTATACTGCTAAACTTTGCTGCTAAAGTCATTCTTCATTCACATAATTATATCCGTTCCTCACATGACTTTGTCAAAGGGTTTTTATTTTTCTCCACTATATTGGACATATAACGCCTTCTTGGGTAAATAAACTATAAAGTTTTTTTACCGGATCTGATGATCTATTGACAAACTCTGTAGCTTTATTATAATATTATCCGAGTACTTTCAAGACAAAAAAAAAACAAAAAAAAATAGTTCTGATTCCAAACCGGGACCTCTTCGGTAGTGACCAGCGAACTAACTGCTACTAACGCGGCAGCTTTATAATATTAGTAACATGTAATTTAAATACCTAAAATATGTTTTTTTTTAATATCGTTGGTAACATGCCATGCGGTGAGTTATTAAGACTATCTGTTGGTTCTTTTTGCTCTATGACAAACTTTACGAGCGCGTTATCTTCAGTTATGGTCGTAACGTTACGCTCGCGCTAAACGTTCCGTTTTGATTCTACATTCCACTAATTACTAATCCCAATGTCTTCGTGTAAGTTTTATGGTCTTATAACTTAGTTAGCTGACAATTGTAAAGTTTATTATATTACTTTTGCAGTATCGTGCGTTATGAAACTAGGTAAGGACTGGAACATACATACACAGCAGATAAACTAGAAAGAGGTCAAGAGAATGATGGTGATGATTTCATGACCAGTCAGTACAGTAGACATAACACAGGTGAACATAGCCCTCCTCGTTTATCTAGTTTCAAAAAGATGTTCCGTTTTAATCATGCATTATCTTTATTTTTAACCGACGCAAAAAGACGGTTGTTATAAGTTTTTATTTATTTATTTAGTATGAGATTGCTCTTGACTCCAGACCAAGCCAAGTGCTACTAAGACGGAGTCGAAGATGGAACGAGCTCGCCCAGAAGAAGCCTGTTCACTCTAACTTCGAATAAATTCGGATTGTAATCACTAGGAAACACCAACGCGGGTTATTTAATGGGTCTGTCTGTGCATCTGTGTATCTGTCTGTCCGATTTTCGTTTAGTTTTTTTTTTGTCATAGATAATTTTATCCCGAGTGTTCTCGGATAGATAATTTCATCCCGAGTGTGAGCTAATTTCATAAAAATCGGTTAAGCCGTTTTTTTTTTAAATTTAAATTGAATTGCTGTGTATCAATCACACCCTTAGATCTCCTGACAGTCAGTGACGATTTGAGTGAAGTTGGATTTTGAACATTTTCTTTTTGGATCAATTGCTTTTGGAATTGGGCAATGGCCCGCTGTGTCGCGTGTCGCGATTTTTCGTCGCGGTCGCGGACTCCTCGAAAAAAAACGCTTAGTGCGAGTTGGAGTGGCGCATAAAGGGTTCCGTCCAATCCAATATAATAATGACTAAGTGTAGGTAGAAGTACATATTAAAGGTTATCAGATTGTACCTTCTGCATGGGTGTTCTTGACTAATAATCTAAAACATTCTTGGATATAGGGAAACGGGATGTGCGTAAAGGCTTAGTTTTTCTTGTCTAATCGCAAACTGCGATAAACTTCAATTGATTACCTACGTAGACTTGCAAGTTTTTTTCCACGGCGGTAGAAACTGAACACTGTATTATTTGGTATGAATTACAGAGGCAGCTAATCAATCGATATACTTAGAATCACTACCTACTGGGGCTCGTTTCGAGTTACGGAACCCTAAAAATACTGTCCAACAAAAAGCTATTCATCCTAAGCCTCGACTACAGGTGGGGAAACGGATTCGCGACGCTCCATCATCCGTCAGATAGATTATCCACATTAAAAACTGCTGGTAGCCGCAAAAAACGCACCGTTATCTACAAACTACTTTTGAGCTACCGAAATTAGTTCTGCTTAGTTCTCGTTTGGTGATACTAGCTGCGCCGGCGGCTTTGTTTCTAAGATCTGTTAAAGAAGACTTTGGAGGCCTACTACGAACGACGATAACCGTCAATAATCGTTATTCGGATCCTAAAAAAAATACCATGCAATCCTAACTACGAAATGCTTCGAATCCCCCGGTTATCGTATTAGGTTTCGTTTTTCGTAGTATGCCTCCTGTTATACCAAGGACTAGATACATTTTTGATTGCACAAAACAGACAAGGAAAACCATGGAAACCATGGAACCATGTTGTGGAAAGCCATGGGGGAGGCCTATGTTCAGCAGTGGACGTCCTTCGGCTGATAATGATGATGATGATGATGATGACAAGGAAAACAAACAATACAAGGATACCCAAAAGTTCATCAGTTTTAACGCTGGGAGTGATCTCTACCTGACAACCGATGAGTAGAGAAAACAACGTCAATAAAAAGGTAGAGAGAGAGTAGAAAGATAATATACTTGTATATTATGAGCGTTTAACATCAAAATATAACCTCCAAGATTTTTTATATTGGATTGGCAGTAATGCAGTTTTGGAAAAGTTTGGATGACCAATATTACAATAGTTATTAATGTGGATTAGTCATTTTAATTGACGCCTATTTCGCCTATTGTTTTCGGATCAAAGCATGTATGAGTAACGCGAGCCGGGTGGTTGGCGCGAAGCCAGCGCCTCTGATGGATTTATAGCAAGACTTAGACAGTTAGGACAGTCAGCATGCTCATTTTATTTCTATAAGTAGTCACTCTTTCAGCGATTATTAATGCTGATTAACCTAACCTGTTGTACTTAAAAGTCTAGACTTTCTGGACGAATAATGAGCCGACATACCACATCGAGTAATGATTCTGTATAAGGTTCTGTTGCTCTAAGTTACTAGTGAAACCAGCACCTATTTGGCTTACAGATATTTGTTTTACTTGGTGCAACAATGCCTTATACTAATTTATAATTATACCTGTGGTAATTGGACCAAGCATTTTTTTCTACTTTGTCGCAATCTTCTCTTTAAGTTTGTGAGGTGATATCTCTATGTATTTCTCTTTACAACCGATTGCATTTTGAATAATAATGAATATGAATAAGGAATATGACCTAAGTCCCTTTAAGGCAAGAGTGAACAGGCTGCTACTAAGCAGATATGCACCATCCTAGACCTCATCTACACCTGAACACCGGGTGCGATCGAGGTCAAATATCTGCTTAGCCATAAAAAAAATGTTATTATATATGCCGAGAATATAAAGCACGTCTATCCATCATCATTTTGACGTAGTCTCCTCTATAAGTTAGTGATGTGATATGTCTATTTAAAAATCACTCTTTACAACCTAATGCATTTTGAATAATCGCAAGTACGTCTATATCTTGTATGTTAAAATAATCCGTATATCCGTAAGCGTAGCCACAGACATAGTACTTACAAAAGCTCACGCCTATAGTTAGCTTAATATTAGGTGTGGTTAATTGCATAAACTTTTCCAAATCACGAATACAAGTATTAGAAGCCCGTTGCTGCGACACACGCACATAAATTCGTCAGGCCCGCTGGCGGGCGGCCAGGGCGCCGATACAACACTTTACTTAGGAGTGCCTTCTGCGCCAATGATATATGCTTTAGGACGCATGAATATTGGAATTGAGTTAAAATTTAACTAGGCCTGTAGTTGGTGAAGGCTGGTCGATGACTATGTGGAAGGTAGGATCTGATCAAACAAATTATTGGATGAGGCGTACGATCTATAATGAAGCTCAATATGTATGATCTTAATAAATATAAATTATAAGCTTCCCAATATAGAGCTTGTCAAATTCCAGCTTTGCAATTTTTCAGACTGTTACAAATTATCTTTAGTTAATGTTTAAATAAAAAAATACACATAAAAATCAAATATGTCAAAAAGGAGCCGAGTTGAGTTTTTTCGTCTTTCGGGACCTACCACCTCAAAGTTTTATACCGCCTATTAGGCCATAATATATATATATATATTTGCTTCAGCCTTCTTCAAGGAGCTACTCCACGGCACACATACTTGTAGTGAAATCCTTTTCACATTTCCCCACCCAAGATCTGTAAAGCCATAAATATTTAAATTAACCGATCGCAAGGCGTTAACTTTGCGGCTGCTGGCTTGCTGCCAATCACGGATTTATGTCTTCGTAATGTCACCATGAACACCGAAAAGATTCATGTAAGTAAGCAATGAAGAATTCAGCACTTTGTATTTTATGCCTACACCCTATATATATATACCCAACTTACTATTCTTGCACACAGTGTCCTGACACTGAAGATATTATTTGAGCCAATAACGCAATTTAATTTGACGCCTTAAACACTAAAAATATTTTTATTGCGTTATTTTTAAGTATTATTTATTTATTATTTATTTAAGAACTTTATTGCACAAGTAACAGTGGACAAAAGGTGGACTAAATGCTAAAAGCATTCTCTCCCAGTCATACCTTTAGGTCATGCAGAAAGATTATAAGTATGATGTCTTCTATAAACTTTTGTTACATTTTTGATCTATGCGTTAAATGTGATAGCTATTTACACGCTTATATAACTAAAAGTGCTTATCACTTTTTACTTCCCACATGTTTTTTAGCTTATTAGTTAAGCTAACTGCAGCATAACACGTAGGTTGGATTTTTTACAGCTCCCAAGTGCCTTCCTTTTTAAATATACGTCAAAAAACCTTTAATTGCACATTTTATATTCATCGAAATCATAGACACCGTATCTCTCAAGTTGTCCTAACACGAATGAGGTCGTAAGCACGTTTTAAGAAATTAGAACACTTACTGTGTTCTCTGACGAGTCTCGTCTTACATCGTTTAGTTTTATGTTTTGTTTTCAGTTTTCAGGATGTTTTGCTTTTAAAATAACTAGTGAAGTTAAAGTTCGTTGTAGTTCATTTTATAGAGGGTAGGTTAGTATTCTAGTACCGTTAAAGAGTAAGGTTAGATATTAATGAGTATATGTGTGAATTTAAGAGTCTCAAGCACGGTAGAGGTCTGGCACCTATCCACTTTTCCACGAAAATCGCTTGCACATGCGATACAAAAACGGGTGTCACTTCGAACAAATATAATTGAAGTTAATTAATGTAATCAGGCGTTTCTTTGCGGAAATTTATTATTAAGTTCACCTCTATAAAACGACTTAAAGCAAAATAATTGTATGAAATTCAACATAAGAATTTAAGTTGTAATGAAATAAATATTTGCATTCTATTGACAATGGCTAAATGGGCTGAACATCGAAAATAATTGTAATCATGAACGTGCATTTATAAATGCAAATAAATAATGCCCTATTTAAATGCAAATAAATCTATTCTATTCCAACATCAGCGGAAAGAATGCCGAGTTACGGGGTTGTCATCCGCTAACTCTGAGTTGTTTTCAAAATTCAAAATCTTTATTTCAATTTAGGTCATGAAATGACACTTATGAACGTCAAATATACAGTGAAAAAAAAAAATGGTTGCCTGTAAAGTCGGTATACGGGCGAAAGTTTTACGTGACAACGACTTTTGATGTCTGTCTCTCTCGCTCTTAGGCGGGCTAACCATGCCCAAGTGGAAGGGACGCGTGCCTCTCACTCGCTCTCATTGTGAGCGCATAACGTGAGCGGAGCGTAACGCAGTTTCTTGAAGTGTCACCCTCAAACCAATTTATAAGACGTTGTCACGTCAAAATAAAAATAAATGTGCCCTGAAAGGGCCGAAACATGTCTCCTTATCTTTTTAGTTTCTAAGTTATCTTAAAACTGAAAAACTCGGAACCTTTCCCGACCCGTGATGACTTGGATAAAGGTGGTCACCTTATTTACCAATAATATAGTACATCCGTCCTTTAAAATACGGTTCCATTATGTCCGATAATTTGCACGTACATGCGTGCATCGGATTACTGCAGCGAGCTGACGGATCGATCGAGCGCGCGCCGAAATAAACGAAAACACCCCGGAAAAAAATACACACGTCAAATCGGACGAGGGAGTAGTCGGGACGGGTAGGATTGGCCACTGGCGGTGGAAGCTTTTTAGATGAGATTTTTTCTATTATTTTAGCGATAAACATTAACTTTGCTTTCTAACTGAAGTTATCGTTCAAAATTACAAATAACAAGTTTTTCTTCTGATTGAAAAAAATATTAAAGATTTTTTCTAAAATCTTCTGACAAAAGTTAGTACCAACGTATTTATCCACCTATTATCTAATTAATTGCAAAACCAATAAAATCCGGCGTGGAAGTCATTACCTTAGATAGACAATGCACAAAGTGCATCATCCCATCTTCAGGGGACTTATTTTACTTTCCAAATACAAACGTCAAAGTAAAAAAAAAATATAGACAGCGCCTTTCTATGAACCTTCAGGTGTTACACTAAATAGTACTTACTGTAGGCATAGGACTTATAGAAATAAATTTAATTTGTTAATTAATAATGAATTTTCATCCCTTGCCAATTGGTCCTTCATCCATACTTTTATTTAAAAATATTTATCTTTAAACCACCTGCAATACCAGAGACAACCGAGTAATATGCCAATCCTTACTACCCTGACTGTAGCGGTGCAAGCGTCACCAAACAGTCTGCCTCCCTAAAAAAATTGCAGCACCGTCCCCCCTCACCCCTCCTCCCTCTGTTTGCCGTAATTGGCGCTGCGAACCCATTACTAATTGATTTGGGATCCATACATCGACAGCATAGGAATGGCATTGAAAACTACACAAAGCTGTACTGGGAAAAACTTAAGCTCATTAGGAGTGAGGAGTCTCTTTGATTTGAGCATATTATGGGGGTGAAATGTAGAAATACCAAAAGTGAACTGGACGCTGGATATTTAAGCTAATAAATTACATTAGCTCTAATATAAAGAAGTACTGAAATCACACAAAACATTCGGAGGGACGCAGTTGATTTTCAGTTTTCGTTGATGCATCCGTAAACCTTATAGCTTGACATGGAGGTTATTTGTTAATAAAATTCTTATGTATTAAATTGTCTTTTCTTGAGTAGGTAATATACAGCGTGTGGCCTGTAATAGAAGCATATTTTTTATCAATGATTATACAAAGTTTACGTTGTTACCTTGACTTTTGTTTGCATGCAATACATCAATTGCTGGTTCAATTAATTTTGTTAGATTATAATAATACATTTATTTTTCATTGTATTAAATTAAAACTATTTAGAAATTATTACTGGTTACTTAAAGGGCATATGAGATTTTTAACTTTCGCGGTGCATTACAATGAGAAAAAGACATGACGGGTAATATAAACGTCGAACGTCGAGCAGTGAGTAGCATTTACTCATATTTCGTGTTTAGACCCGTCATGTCTTATTCTCATTCAAATGCCCTTTAAATGAGAATAAGACATGACGGGTCTAAATTATATTTATTTGCTCCTATTACAGGCCAATTCTCTGTAACAGCAATTTTTGAAAACTTATTGACACTGTCCGATATAGATGGTAAAACCAGCACTTATTAATATGGTTGTTAAATACAACAACCCAATCAAATGTAAATAAAAGTTTTAACAAAAGCTCTCCATTGGCAAGGCAATGAGCCTGCTTATAACTAAGCGCAGCGAAGCCCCATTTCCCGTTCACGGCTGTTAGCCGATGATCACGCAGCGCTGCCTGCGCTTGCATCTGACCATAGGAAGCTATGATACCATGAAAAATGATTATTTTGCGGAATAAAATCATCTCATATAATTGATGGAAACTACTGAACTTACTGCACAGTTGCTTGAACGGTATTGTGACATGATTTTGGCCCTAAGATTCATTTGAAATGTGTTAATGATTAATGGATTGTTGAAATAAAATTTTTCATACTGGTGATCGTAATCCATATTTTATGTTTACTCCCAAAAGATAACTGTTATTTACTTTGTTAGTCTCTTCCGTGGTTATAGGTTCTTAGCTATAAAAAACAATACTACATAGATAAACTTCTTTGAAACAAACCAACTTGTTCTGGCCCTCTGATATAGAAGAGACTCAGGTGCATGTAGCGATCAGTGCACGCCAGTTGAGCTTACACTGACCAATAGACAACAATTGAACTTTATTCCTGAACAGGAGGCCAATTCTCGTGCAGTTTGTATACGAAAAAAGTTCACCGATCTTCTTCACTATTTCTATGAATTTTGATTTTTTTACGTGCATATATTACTAGTTTTTTTTCGGTAAAACAGTGATACTCGTAATCGAATTACCACACGAAATAAGTTTGATCATGCGAGAATCAGCCTCCTGAACTCGCCTTCTAAATTCTGCAGGTAGAATGAAGATTTCTGATCTGTTTTTTCATCGGTCACTCGTTATGCAAACATGACTGAAGTACGATTACGGCAAATGAACAGACCCAGAAGTAGTTTCAAGAACTGATGAAATAGGATAAGATGGAATAAAAATTTCATCACCATCATCTTTAAGAGCTATGCTCTTGTCGGTGAAGTCAATTCCATAAAAACTCAAAACTATGGAAGGTAGTGAGTTCCCTCTAGCCTTCCACACCGCAGTTTAGGAACCGTGGGTTAACTATCCATTAATACCCAGTCAAAATATCCTTTCCTGATATACTATATCATCAGCCTTCTGCCAGTCCTGATGGTGCTGCCAAATAAGCGTACCCTGGTGCTGGGTTACAGCAACATCAGTAATGGTAGAAGGCTGAAATGAAAATTTAGGCGTCAGTATTGTCTCTCCATAAAATATTCGCTGAGAGAAAAAACATCGTATCCAGAATAGCTGCGGATGTTTGTTCCTAAATTAATAATAATGTTAGGTTTCACATTCTACCATAAACCTAACTCACACGTCTATCCCATCAGACTCCCTCGGATGACCTGGATTCAAACTCGATTAGTACTTAGCTTAGGGCCCGGCATTGTTGGAAAAGGCATGCAATATTTAGTAGCCATATTAGGTACGTAATACAGCCTAGCTAGGGTGAGGTTTGGGATTGTGAGTGCAGGGGCTATGGCGGGTCACAGATTTGATTTCTGGCTAGAAGTATTTGATACTGCAAAATTATGCAAACAAAATACCGTCACTATACTTTTGATTTGTCTGTTTAGGTGTTTTTTGAATGTATCTTTAATCCAGATATTTTTTTTTCTCTTTATTTGGGATAGCAAACAACCACACACTGTATCGATGATACAATAATTTAGGCTTAAGTTATAATGAATAAGAATGTAGTCAACACACTGTCCACATATTAACAAATAAAATATATATAATATATCGACACTGGAAATTTCAAATGTCGTAAGGGACATTTTGTCGTAAGTATACTAAACACAGCATAGGAATCAGAAAAAAAATCTCTAGCGATCTGTATAGCAGACTTTGTGGTATCTTTTCAAATAAAGAAGTTATGAGGTGAATTTACTTTGTCGTAACTAAACGAAGTGTAAAAATTTTTGTAGTATGGGTCAAATTTTACACTTAAAGGTATCGTTTGCTTAAACGCAACGTCGTATATCTCTCAACTCTGTAATTATTATGTTGTAAGGGACTATTTTGGTGGTTTATGCTACCTATATGTCCCAGGTGTGTTATTGGGAATTGTGATTATTTCTTGTTTGAAAACCAATCGGTACATAAACTTAGTCTTTGCAGTATAGATACTCGTTTACAAAGTACATTTAAAAGTCTGAATACTCGTTATTGGGTATAAACATTGTTCTTAGCTTGTAAGAAGATGATACTCATTTTGAAAGTTCCTTTTAGATTATTGTAATTTACAATTGTTATTTAGTTGGAACTGTATTGCTATTGTTATTGGAATTGCCGATGCGTATATCGATCTCTCCGTCAAGAGAGAGATTGCTTGACACGGTCGACCCCAGGTAACAAAACTTATCGACTACCTCCAAGGTTGCACCTTCCAGCAAGATGGACGGCTGGTAGGTATAACCCTGCGCTAGGATTACGGTCTTCTCTGCATTTATGGACATGGAGAACAGGGCACAAGCGTGGTGAAATTTGTCCAGTAGGACCTGGAGCTCTTGGGGAGTTCTTGCAACAAAGGCTGCATCGTCGGCAAACAGCAAGCTGTCAACAAATAGGTCCTCGCGATTACGGCGAGACTTAAGGAGGGCGACATTAAACAGCTTCCCATCCGCTCGAGTGTGTAGATGGACACCTTGTTGCGCGTCACCGAAGGCAACCTTGAGCAGAAGCGAAAAGAATATGCCGAACAAAGTTGGTGCCAAGACGCAGCCTTGGCGAACTCCTCTACGCATATCGAAAGCGTCGGACGTTTGACCATTGTAGACAACGGTGCCTTTCATGTCTTCGTGAAAGCATTTCACCAACTTCAGCAGCTTTGGGGGACATCCTATTTTCTCAAGTGCAACATAGAGACCCTCTCTGCTGACCGTGTCGAAGGCCTTATTCAGGTCAACAAATGCGATCACCAAAGGAGTATTCTGCTCACGGCACTTCTCTTGAAGTTGCCGGATGGTAAATATCATATCCGTAGTGGAACGCTGGGAACGGAAGCCACATTGTGCCTCAGGATACACGCGTTCGGAAAGACTTTGCAGTTTAGTCAATATGACCCTTGCAAAAAGCTTACCGACAATGCTAAGAAGGGAAATACCACGGTAAGAGTTACAATCGCCGCGGTCACCTTTCCCTTTGTAAAGAGTCACAATATTTGCATCGCGCATATCCTGTGGGAATAGCTCCCTCTCCCAGCATTTCCCCAGGAAGTTATGCAATACTGGTAATATGCACTTGAGTTTTAGGAGTTCAGTGAGTACACCATCGATCCCTGGAGTCTTACCACATTTGAGCTGTAATACGGCCGCACGTAGATCCCACACGGTGGGTAAATCATCGAGCTCAGTCATAATAGGTAGGTTCGGAAGAGATGGGCGTCCTTAGCATTGACCTAAATAACAAGCTAACAAAAAGGAAATTGATAGTTCTATCTATAACTATGGAAATAAAACAATTCTCAATACATAGATATATAAGTTCCTAATATTTTCATACATTTTTAACGCTACTTACTTCAGTGTCCTAGAAAAAAATATGATATTACAACAGAAAAAATCGAAAAATTTAATGTTGTGTGATAGTTACGACAGTCGGGTTGAATTTTAGTCTATGGCGTAAGAGATTTTCATAAAAATAGTCAGATTTTTTTGTATGCGTAAGGGACAGATTCTTCTGAAAATTATTGTGTAAGGGACACTATTTCCTAAACTATTGAGATATTATATATAATACTATCTCAATGATGTAGGAAAAGCTTTTTGAAAGTTATGTGTAAAAGAATCATCTAATTCGGATGAATATTTAATAAGTTACGATTTTTTTTAAATTTGGATTTTGTTTATCGGCTCTCCTGAAAAGTAGGACTTTGTCCCTTACGACATTTGAAATTTCCAGTGTCGATATATATGTCCCTTTCGGTGTCGAGACCCTTGGTCCGTGGGGTCCTAGCGCTATTAGGCTGTTTAAAGAAATTGCAAAAAGGTTAGTTGACATCACAGGAGACCGAAGAGCTGGCAGCTACCTCGGACAAAGAATAAGTCTGGCTATTCAAAGGGGAAACGCTGCCAGTATCTTCGGTACTTTACCTATAGGGACTTCTTTTAATAATATATTTTAGTTTTTAGGTTATTTTTTTTTTCTGTCTTAATATGTTGCATGTCATTGTTTTAATTTCCAATAAACGTCATATATATATATATTATATATATTTAGAAGTATTTGATACTGCAAAATCATACAAACAAAATACCGTCGCTATATTTTTAATTTGTCTGTTTAGGTGTTTTAATACTTGAATGTATCTTTAATCCAGGTATTTAACCTAGTCGATAAAAATAAAATGGACACTGATTCGATTACCTTATTAAAGATGAGAAATAATCATATTAGTTGTCAAATTTGTAAAATATTGAACAATGACAATCAAAGTACTATTCTCCACGATCTTATTTACGATCACGATTTATAAGATCAAATACATCATAATAGATATATAGTAAAAATAAATAAAGTTAGCCTGTAAGCAACCCACTGCTGGGCAAAGGGTTAACCTCAAGAATGAGGTAGTATGGGCCATACTCTAACTGCTAACACACGGGCTCAGTGCGGGTTGGTGGAGGGGTGTTTGCAAGGCAAACGAAGCAACCAACCTTGCTGTCAGATTTTATCAAGCCCCTTAGCGTCCCTTCCAATAGGGCCTCTGACTTGGCTTAACGACTAATATTAACCGATATTAGCCGGGCCTTAGCGTCCCTTCCAAAGCACGTAGATGCTCGTAATACAGGGTCTAACGAAATTTGTTAGACCCTATATACGTCACTTATATGGTCGGAATGGTCACCCATCTAAACACCGCGCCGTAAGTTGCTTAACTTCGGTATCACTACCAAGGCGCTGCCTCCACTGCGCTACGAGCACCGATACTAACCAACTAACGAAAGAGATATGTCGCAGTTATAATTAAATTAATGCATTTTACGTACTCAACCATTGCGTACATAGAGCGGAACTCAAAAAGCGTCTGTCAAACAAAAGCTCACAGAAACAGGCATCACACACACGTGACCCGTGATCAGTAAATTAGCTATTAATGAATGCAGCGGGTGGCGGCCATTTTTTGTTGCTATATAGGTAGCCTGCGCTGGACTGACCCGATGTAAACGAGAGTATGCTCTAGATGACGCGTCAGGGGATATGAGAAAATATTTTTAAAATTTAGTGCCAGCATTTGATGAAGCCATGGTCAAGTGAGATGGATAGCCAGAAAGAGAGGATTTTTGTTGGTAACACCAACCTTTGTAGTTAAGACTTTTTGCAAATACTTACGTGGTCTTATGATTTGGTAACTGTATGGTTTAACTTTTGGGGTTTCGCTGTTTACTAATTTTTTTGAGAATGTTTTGCTTAGCTAAGTTTCTTCTTTTCTGTCTGTTTAAAATGGTCACCTAAAATACAAGGTCGTAGAAGTTTTTGCGCCCAAAATATATAATTAGAAAAATTGCTATCTTAAGATGCATCCCGTGACCCCTTGCCGCTATACGGCCCTCGTTTTCAGCTTTTTTCGCAACGGAGCCCGTAGCATTCGTTTTTCTCATGCCTTCCACCCACCGCCCCCCGGGGGCCACAGTGGAGGGGGGCCGGGCCCCCCGATAGCACCGTGCGCGGAATTTGATTAATGCAATGTTCACGATAATTATTCCTGTTACTATTTTTTGAGAGGATAAAGTTTTTTCAGCGTTGATTTTTGCAGTTTTTCGGCCAGTGACGTCATTCCAATTTTTTGTCTGCATGCCACTCTTTGTTGATTTTTCATGTTAAGGGTTAAAAGCCTTTGTTTTGCATAATTTTTAAGCCATTCTCGTTGCTTTGGTCACATTTATGATGAGGTAATTCGAAATTTACAAGGCAATTGCATTCACACATAAATGTGAAGTTTTTCAGTCCATTGTATTATTACGTACAGTAATGCATTCTATGATAAATGCCGAATAGTTAACGGAATGAAAGATTTTTTAGAACACAAAAAAGATGACAATTTATTTACACTACTCTACGCAACGCACCATTTAAGGAGATAAGTTTAGATTTTTTCGATGTGTGAACTTCACAACAACACTTTATCGGTAATATCTTTCCAAAACCACATAACTGAAAACCCCTTGATCATCTATAAATTCCAAGAAGCCTTCAAACAAAGTCTGAAAATAGCTCATCTCCAATAATTCCCGGGTCAAATTCTATAAAAGCCGATTTACAATAAAAGCAACGCGCAAAAGCAAGTGCTATCTAAAACAATCTCCTGCAGCAATTTCCGGGGTCTCGCCCAACTTTACACGTAAATGCGAATCACTGAAAACAAGCATAACTTTCTTTATTTCAGGGATGCTTGGGAGAGCTCTCGTGGCCGACTGGCTAGCCGTTTAACATGACCAATCTAAAGTTAAGCAACCTTTGGCTTGGTTATAATATGGAAAGGTGGCCATTCATGGTGGTTGTAGCAATAGTCAGAGCATATGGATAATATGGATTGTTATTACCTGTGTCTATAGTATTGAACCAAACTGAGTGATCAATATTAATAATAATAATAATAAATAAATATGCGCCAGACAACACACCAATTGTCTGGTTTCGTGGTAAGGAATTTTCTTCCTTGTATTATAAAGTACCAGACAACGATTATGACGGGGGCGTCTCCCATAAATACTTAAATACATATAACATCCATGACAAAGGTCAAATCAAATCAAATCAAATCAAGTTTATTTCTCATCACAAACACAATATAGACACAGCAATAATTTACAGCAATAAGGTACAATATTATAGAAGATTTTTGAGGTTACCTGTCTGTATCGATAGTTTTATTATAGATGAGTGTTGTTCATTCAAGTTTAAATATTGTTTTCTAAGATAACTTTCATTGTTACAGATACCTGGCTGAGGACTGCATGATCAGCAGTGGATCTGGTAGCAGCGATTTGATTGGTCGCAGGTAAAATTAGGTAATACATTTTTATTAAATCAGTAAAATAATAATTGAAGAATCGTTGACACAAGTTTTCAACGAAGCAAGTAGTATTTTTAGAGCCTTAAGGAAAATAGCACAAAACTTAAAAAATACAATAAATAAAAATCCTTTCTTTTACACATCTTAGGCCGGAGCCAAAAACATAACCAGAAAGAACACCTTAAAACAAACGGAAGTCGCAGAAACTCCTTCTTTCCCTATTGTCTTCTTTCATATTGTTTGGTGTCCATTAACACCGTACTAATTGCATGTTTTGTTCCTATTTTCACATTTTCACATTTTAAATCTTCAAACCTTTATTTTGGGGACAGAAAAAATGAGAATGGAGGTGACAATAACTTGTTATTTCAATTTTTATAATTTTTGAGCAACATAGCAGTTCCACAGAAGATTATAATAGTTCGAGTACTACGTTCGCCACGTTTGATTCAACTTAAGTAACTACCGTACCTATTCAGTAACTTTGTTCCATTATCACTTTTTATAAAATTTTCAGTCATCATCATCATCAAATTTATGAGCTAGGCGCTTGTCAGTGCAGTTATTTCCATTCTTTCCGCCATTCACTCGACCTCTTGATACGACGCAACATTTCATTTTTGCTTTATTTGATACAATTAGCTTATTCTTGGTCTTCCTCTCGTTCTTATTCCTTCTATTTTTCCCTCTATTATTTTGTAATGGATCAATGTATTATGTTTATTTGTTTACAGACATGTTCTAGAACATCTACGATTTTGGAGACTTACGGCCTGTTTCACAATAACTTTTTAATAATTAACTGATTAATCAGTCAGGTATCAAACGAATGCCGAGAGTCGCATAACAATGGAATTTTTATTGTGTCTCGTTTACACATACTTGACGAGTTAATAATTAATTTCATCCTCAATAATTTCTGCTTAGCCCAAAGGTATGACTGGTAGAGTATTCCATACGGCTTTAAGTCCACCTTTTGTACAATACAGTATAAATAAATAAACTTTTGGTTACGTTATCAGTCCAATAATTCATAGGAAGTGTTTGCTGTCGATGGTAAAATATGTTATTAGCGTACATCTACTTATACTATATAGGATTTCCTAAATTAAGCGCTCAAGTTCTAATAAACACTTTTACTTAATCTCTTAGTGCATTGTTAGTATAATGCAGGTCATCTATCACAGCGCGCATCAATCTTGCCTCGTGTGGTACTTTGTTCGCAATTTGTTGATGCTCTGCTATGGAGTTAGATGGACCGTGTGTGGACCTCGTTTGTTTTGTCTCAGATTATGTTTTAAGTGTTGGGCATGCCGGGAAATTTTTTGAAGCCTGGAGAATATGAAATACTGATAACTGTAGAATGAGTTCAATTAGGCGAGATTAACACTAGTCAGGATTAATTAGGCTGAACTCAAACATTATTTTAATAGCTTCTTATTTTAATAGTATTAATTTTCACAGTATTTATTAACTAAAACTAGGCAGGGGTACCTTAGTGCATTCTGTAATGACATTTCTACCCATTTGTATCGTAAAGGTGGGTACTGACCATCGTTACGAGGTGTATTGTAACATTCGCATCGAGCATGTTACCCTGTGTTCTACTATTAAAAATCAGGCCTTAATTTGTTATAAGATTAGGTAGTGGATAAAGTAAGTACAGCTTCATGACATGTCCAACGAGAATTGAACCTTAAAAAGTTCATAGCAAAACCCCTTTATCAAGGCGTCTTTTTATGGAAGTAATGTCACTTATTTAAAGTTAATCATGCATTCAGCACATGTCTCACAATCGGACCGTTAAAACCTCATTAACCCTTAATAGCACCTAACCCTATTCTTTCATCGGGGTATATTTGTCACCTTAGACACTTTTTCGAAAATTGACCATGTCATTAAATACTGTTTGCGGCATATGGTGTGTTTTTCTTTGTAATAATTTTAACATCAATCATGGGAATATCTTAGAAGTTTGTCTCGCACCTAATTTTATTTTGTACTTAAAATTTTGTTTGTGTAAATTAGTAGTCTTTGTTTTAATTTTTCTGTTTGTCTTCGTTTTTTTTCTGTTTATTTTTTTGCGCTGTACCCATTGCCATCTGTCTGCATGACCTAAACGTTTGTATGGAAGATAACGCTTAAAAGCATAACCTAATGCTAAAGCAACAAAATTATGGGGACGGACGCGTAAATTGACAGTATTTTTATGCTCTTTTGTCCAAGTAATATAAATTTTGGGTATTAAATTAAAAAAAATATTCAAATCAAAATTATATTGCATAGAACAAATCTTAAATTAATAAAACAGACTTTTGCAATTAAAAGAACATATCCCACGTAACATCTCAATGAATCTCATCTCATTGAGGCAGTGACTTGACAAATTAACTGATTACGAAGTCAAAAGTACAAAAACGCATCGTCGTTATAATCCGGCGAATACCTATCAAATCGCCTTCCGAACATTCCCAGGACATTCGACTTGACGGGTCAAGTGTCCGATAAAAATCAAAGGAGTTATTCATCTCTTAAACCCGAACCTAAAAACAGTTTTAAAACTAATGAATTAAGATCTAAAATGGAGTAATCGTGCGCGCATCCTTACTTTTATCCTTGCGCTCAGGTCGTGACAACCAAATAGGCGTTTTATCAACCTAATCTGAACTTTGTTAATTTTAAAATAAAGTAGAGAATCGGTTTCAAAGTTGGGGCTAAGTCGTCATGAGGGTGGGTTACTACAAAAAGTGGTAGGACCGGTCTCGGTCTCGAAACTGAGAATCATTCGGGCGTACCGAATGCCCTAATAATATATTCATATTTTTTAGATCGATTAGTTTGAAATGTTTGAGCTGACTTCACTCGTGATGTAACGAGGCTGTCACGGCATTCCTTGAATATGTTTGGGGTTGGGAATGCAGGCTGTATGTTAAATAGGTTAGATGGGAAGCTTACAGAGTTGTTTCTGAGAATTTTGATGAATCTGTAATCTAGAAGACCTGGGTGAGTATTGCGATTTGCGATTTCGCATTAGACTCGTAATGCACTCTACACTCGTAATGTATAACAACATAAATATTATTATTCATACCGTTGTAGTATTATTATAATATTATTATGTTGATAATATTCGTTTTCACTGAGTGGGAATTGAACGAATTAAGTTAGATCGCAATACGCCCCCTATTATAATATTAGCTAATCAAAATACTTTCTAAATGTGTCGTATTTAATTTCGTTGATTTTAAAATAAGAATAAAAGAAAGTCGTGTTATTTACACTAGTTACTATAACTCAAGATCGGCTGAACCGATTTGGCTGAAAATGTATCACTACTTATTTCTCGGGAACGGGTGGAACGATTTTCGTGATTTTTAATTTGTTGGATTTGTCTTGGCCCGGAATAGAATGAAAACCATAAAACAGGGCCGAAGTGGGACGAAGTTTGCTGGGACCGCTAGTAAATAATAAATTAGGGACGAAGAAAATTTTTATTCACGGGTTAAAATTAAAACCAATGCTTGACGAAAAACCAAAGCCAGAACTCTAGTATCAACAGAATGTTTAAACGTTGTTCTCATACACCAAGCCATCAAGATAGAACCTTCTTTCAAACAAAGTTATCTGAGTTCTTCCTGCAGGAAAACACCGATGTTCTGAGTCACTCCGCGCCCTTTTCCTTAAGTTTTCTTCCTACGAGTATTCCTTGAAATTGCAATATAGACATCGTTACTATAGTAGCATATAATCACTATAACTTTGAAGAACTGGTTCAGTCTGAGAGCGACTCTATAAAAACGCATTCACGTTGCAAAAACAAGAATATCCTAATGATCTTTATGGGAATAATAAAACAGACTTTTAGTATGTAGGTATACTATCGATGGTTTATACTTTAAATATCATACACCAACATTTTGATTTTCTATAACAAAAGAGCGCGTAAACACCTACACTTTTAACTCAAATCGCTCATAGCGACAAGACCGCCTAAATTGTACATTTCTTGTTAGTAAATTTATTATTAGTTAACCTATGTCCATCCATCCATTTCAATTAACCTATGTGTTGTGATATTATATATTATCTATCTAATATCTATCTCTGAGTTGCCTAGCCGAGATACATATCTTTTTTTTTGTTTTTTGTCAATGTTAGTCCTACTTGCGTTATAATATGTTATATCCTTTAGTATAGAAAAGGCTGCTCTAGAATATTAAAATAGGTAAAGAAAATTAAAAATGTCTATCGTCCAAAAATGTGTGTCAATCACCAATTTGAAGCCAATAGGTCTTTTGATTGCAAAAATCTATTTCTGATAATGTATTTAATACCGCAAAATTAGTATGAAAATGTGTTTGATAATAATCTTTCTGAATATCAGTCTGGTTTTATCAAAAGTGCAAGTGTCGGCATTCTTAACGACGACCGGTCGGATCGCATACCTCGCTGTATACGATATTGTACATTGATGTAGGTCTAATAAAAACGGATCAAGTGCGAGTAGGACTCGCGCACGAAGGGTTCCGTCCGTACCAATGGTTAGGTAATGAATACATATTTCAAATACCAACTGTTGCCATTAATAATATCGAGCAAAAAAGGGAAAAGAAAACGCGTTTCTGTGTGGGAAAATTACATATTATTTTTTTAGCATTTGCTTTTATAGTGGCAACAGAAATACATAATTTGTGAAAATTTCAAGTGTCTAACTGTTGAAGTTCGTGATATAGAGGCTGGTGACAGACAGACAGACAGACAGCAAAGTCTTAGTAACAGGGTCCAGTTTTTACCCTTTAGGTACGGAACCCTAAAACGTTTTTTTTTTCATAGTGCCAGATTTACTACACCTTTTAAATACTATGGTCAATCATTAAGCTAATGTTAATAAAGTTTTTACTCTCAAAAAAGTTTTTACTTTAAGATAAAGGTAAATATTTTTATTTTAGTTTGCTAATCAGTGAAAAAGAGGCTCTTCCTCAAAATAGTTGTCATTTCACTGATTTAACAGTACTAGTTTGAATTTCAATTGCCTTATCTTGCCTAGTGTACGCTCTGAAACTATATACTCAAACATCGCCAAGTTGAAACGTTCTTCTCAATACCTACAGCTTTTTAAATATGCAACAATACAATTGAACCATATTGTAATAAATGGGCTTTTCCAGAACCACTAATTGGCCATTAAATATATTAACATACACTTAAGTAAGGCTATTTAAATATATAGCGTTGAGGCAGGTCAGGCAAGGTGAATGGCAGAATCTACAAGGACAAACATTAATGCTAATAAAATGGTTAAATTATCGTCCATTTGTCATCGTGTGTTAATTCTCTTTTTATCAGTCAATATTGAATATTTAAGTAAACTTCCGAGAGTAAAACTTGTTCAGCTTCATTATTATTTTAAGACTTTTTTTGGTTGTTATTTTACCACGTATATTTATTTAATGTACACTCTTTTTTGGAATTCGGAGAAAAAGGAGAAAACCGGTTCCCTTATAAACTTGGACCTGGCGTTACAGAGCTGAAACTTGGCTTATATTTAGGTCAACTATAGTTTTCTCTCGAAGCCCATTTTCACTACAATTATCAATGGTTAAATCAGCAAAATAATTTACAGAAAATGTTTTAGGTTATGTACAGTCACCGTCAGATATTTTGTATCAGACAAGGCTGACCAAATACTTTTGAACAGTTAAAATATCAATAAATACCATACACTACAAGCTACCATTAATATCTGAACATTATTTAATAATTAATGTTACGTTTTAACTTAATAATGTTCAGATATTATCGGTCACTTGTATTGTATGCAACTTATTGACATTTTGATTGTTCCTAGTTATTAATCACCTTGTCTGCCACAAAATATCTGACGGTGACTGTACCCTATGACTATTTCAGTAAGAAAAGTGCGAGTGGACATTGACAGTTGACAGATCCTTTTTAATCAGTTTAACGGCCTCTAGACGTATCCATACAGCCAAAGGTGACAGAGCAGACCACCAGAGTGCGATATGTATCCTAATAATGATACAACATAAAATCGGTTTATTTTTGCCGTTGGCCATTTCCATTTTGGGCAAGATTTAAACAGGGTGATCTAGCAAAAATATTCATTTTTTTGGTATATGTTTTATGCCTGTAACCGTCAGGCCCAGAAACGGGTTTTCTCCTTTACAATCAACAACTCTAAAATCATTGATTTAAAACACACTTTACGGATTGATTTCGCGAACATTTATTTTTAAAACAAATGCCTGACGTTTCAAATCCTTTACAGTAGCCCAAGTTCGAATTTTAAAGTATTCGTAACGTAAGCGTAGCGAGTTTACTACAAGATTTTATACGTCAAATAAAGGTTCAGCTAGTACAAAAT
This sequence comes from Pyrausta aurata, assembly GCA_963584085.1. NCBI lineage: Eukaryota > Metazoa > Arthropoda > Insecta > Lepidoptera > Crambidae > Pyrausta > Pyrausta aurata. The sequence goes on from OY757261.1 coordinate 2,405,910, forward strand.
CATTGGATACTGTTACCGCACGATTACGTTACGACGATGCGTCAGGCATTCGTGCTGCCAAATTTAGTTTGTTTTACGTCCGAGAGAGATTCTCGACACGATTCTCATACAAATTGTTTACGATAACGATACGAATACTTTGACGCAAATATTCGTGCTTGCCCTACTGCATCCTTGGTCACAGGCAGAATCTAAGAGACTAACATATGTATAGTTTGTAACACACATGTAGCACATGTAAGTACTTTACTTTTTTCTCTATCAATAAGCCAATCACAAATAAAAAATCGAAGCTTAGATTCCATATCTTATGAAAATGTGACAAAATCCGCACCCATCTAGTCAGACTGTTCTCGCTCGTGAGTGTACGCCGCTCGTAAGTGTAGCGCGAAGTTCGCGGGGTTTTCCATAAATTAACGCGACGGTGTCTTGACGGTGCCGCCTCTACACTGCGGGACACTAAACTGATGCCAAATAAATAAGAAGAAAACACTATCTGAACATCAACTGCAAAGCTTAAGAATCATTTTTTGCAAAGTCTTAAATTCAAATTCCTTTATTTCGCTTTCATAGTGCACATACAGATATTAACTAAAAAGTGCTGTCTTTTATTTTTTACCAAACACTGGCATGCAAAAATACACACACGTTAAAAGTTAAAATTATAATATTTATTACTTTTTTACTTATTTATAATTATTTTTACTTTTAATGCTAGCACAATCCTCTCCAAAATCTAATCAAAATCCATAGGTACACAAAGTATTTGAAGTTAATTGTACAGAACAAGAAACCTTTTAAAAAATCTCAAGGTACATTTGATAGTATGATTACTAAAGAATCCTAAGAATATAATAAATCGTTATAAAAAGCTTATGACCCCAAACCCCAATAATATTGCACTGGAGTGTAACAATCTGTCAGTAACTTTTCCCATGCCTCGCTCGGAGAGGAATGACGGAAGTTAGAGAGCCCACAAAAACTGCATCCGGTGTAAGCCTGAAAAATCCCGCGCTGAAAAGTTACTAAAGTAAAGATTCTGACACGACCTCCGAGAAGTAAAAAAAATGTAATATTTTTTTTTGTAGCTTGTTTAATTTTGGGGCCATTCAGCAGCCCCAAGTCATACTAAATTATTGAACAACCGTATTTTCAGAATCGCTGCGACAAACAGAAGTGCCAATTCCTCAACCTAAATTCTTGCTGATGGCAAATAGCAATGATGCCAACCTCATAAAAACAATCGACACACATTTGCCACAGTATAATCGAATTTTAATTTCTTAACTATATGGGCCTGTTTCACCATCGATAAACAAGCACCACCCGACGAATTCAAATATGGAACATCATTTCGTATGAAGTAGCAGACCGATAACGCTAATGGGAACTTATTCAGACGTTGTGAAACAGGCCGTAGGTAATGTCATTTATTATTATTTTTAAATAGACTGCACTACGGTAACAGCACAACTGAAAACCATGCACCTACCAATTAAGCAACTGGATATCCGGTAATTAATAAAATAAAATAAATTGGACCGTGCATTTTCCAATAATAAGCCTATAGGAAAAAAATTGCGAAAATTGCAAAAAGGCTGCGCACCAATTACGCGTTACATAATGAAAGAGCGATGGCTGTCTGTGTGTCCATATACTTTATACAGGATGAAAAAGAATGAACAAAAAAAATTAAGTATAGTGCGTCTATTCCTGTTACCACAAAAACGTTTAATTCAAACGGGACTAAGTATTTTTACGTTTATTTAATTACTAAACAGTTGTAACCTTGGCTACTGTTAAATGCCTGCTACGAGTACGAGTTATTAACCACGAGGATTAACGTGTCATTATTATGTGCTTAATTTTGTAAAAAAATATGTTAGCACGTATAGTATGTATGTTAGGACACACTATAACCTCCATTTTTTAAGTCGAATTGATGGCGGGGTTTACTCGCCATGTAAAAATACACGCCACTGAAAGTTACTGTCGATTTATGGTTTTTGACTGCTCTTACCACTTCATTAATCTTAATTAATGTTAATGTAGTTGATTGATAAGAATTATTATAGTCTTAAGAACTTTTACATAACTAATTGCGAAATTTTTAATATTGACATTAATTAACAATAATATCTTAGATTTTCACATGCTGAGTTTTATATATTATGCTGGACCTTAATTTTACTGTGACCATATTGTACCATACTTTTATGTGAATAAATGAATCGGAATCTGCATCTGAATCACCAAGCAACCCTTCCATGTTTCATTGTCACTACTTTGCTCAGATATAGACTCGGATTCGTAAAAAAAACTACTGTGACACCCTGTATGTATGCATATTATGCATGTAGGTATTATGTCAGTATATCTGCGAAACACTGAACATGCACAAACTGACGGCTCATCGTGATTCAATCCGGCTTCATTTGCTTTATTCGAGAGCCAATCAATTGGGAAAAAATTGTGAGGGTGGTACTGACATGCACCTAGTGATATGGTTCCGTATTAACACGTTCCGGGACAGTGCACGCCTACAGGCGTGAAAACAATAAAACATCTATTGTGTCTGGAGTAGTGTCCCGGAACGTGTTAATTTTCTTGGAACGGAAATTTATTGTCAGTTTACATAATGTTTTTTTTTCTCCTCAAAAGATGTTAAGGTTTAGAGTCTGACTAATGAAAGCTGACCACAGAAAAGAGCGGCAATTTCAAAAAAAGAAAATTAGCTCTTTATTTCATAGACAAAAATGCTTTAAATACCTAGAAGAAAACTGCACAATATTGTTAAAAATGATTTGCAATTCTCTTTTAGGTATATAAAACATTTTTGTCTAAGAAATACAGAGTAAACTTTTCTTTTTTTGAAATTGCCGCTCTTTTCTGTGGTCAGCTTTTATTAGTCAGACTTTATTTACATCTTCAATATATTTTTTATTCAGAGTCATTGGCCGTAACAAGAATCTTAAGTTTTGTCTAGTAATAAAATAAAAATTTGTGTTAATAAATGGGTCACCGATACCGAGATCTTTCAATTCTCATAAATAACGCAAAACAAACCATTGCTAAAGGTATCAGGCGTTCAAATCAAGAAAAAATATTTATTCACTTTAGACAAACACATGCCCCTTATATGCGAATAACATTAAATTATTGTGTTTATGTTTCATAGTGTTCGGAAGACTTTTTTACTAGCCATTCCTTTAAGTCCCACGGCTGTGCAAAGGGCTCCCCAAAATGTGGCAGGTTCCATTAATATTTTATTATATAAATTTTACAAATTACCAATTACCAATCTGCCTGCGGACCCCTAACGAGCCCAAATACAGCGGGTCCGCATTGCGCTTAATCTGAAAAACCAACATTTGAGCAGTTGCACAGACAGACATGCACGCGATTATCTATAGAAGTGTTAATTCTTTTGCGGGAATAATTGGTTTCAAATGTACAGAACGAGTGAGGTAATGATGCAAGGTAGAGTTGGAATGAGTTTGAGCTCTACACTTTTATATATTCTGTACCTAGCATCAGGGTAAGAAATTGATTAAATTATCTTTTAAATTTGCCTATGATATTTTTATCGACCCATATATCGACTAACACTCAACTCGTTGTGACAGCCACTCTTCGTACTCGTAGAATAGTAATTAGATAAATGTAAAAGAATGAATCGCATACGTATTTGGAAGCCTAAATAGATCAAATAAATATGTGCAAGACAACTCACCAATCGTCTGGTTTCGAAGTAAGGAATTTTCTTCCTTGTGTTACGAAGTACTAGACAACGATTATGACGGGGGCGTCTCCCATAAATACCTACTTAAATACATATAAACATCCATGACGCAGGTAAAAATGTGCTCATCACATTTGCCCCTTGCGGATTCGAACCCGCGATATTAGTCAGGAGCGCTAACCACTACACCAAACGCGTCGTCAAATTCAATATTTTCTTATTCTGACAATATCACATACAGGTCGAACTAATAATCTCATTTTTTACGGTAAAATAGTCTGTTGTAGTATAAAATCAGTAGGTAGATATAGAGACTAAATCTGAAGACATCTTTTTATTTTTTCTACCCTTCTGTCGCATGCGTGCCCAATATGTAATTCAGGAACTAAGGCTGTTCTGTTCGTAATCTCTAAGTTAAATCAAAAATTACTCGTATTTTTATGAACATATTTTTGATATGATATTTTTCATGAACATTATATTCATATAAGAATCATTCATCCTTTTTTAGGGTTCCGTAGCCGAATGGCAAAAAACGGAACCCTTATAGTTTCGTCAAGTCTGTCTGTCTGTCTGTCTGTCTGTCTGTCTGTCTGTCCGTCCGTATGTCACAGCCACTTTATTCTGAAACTAAAAGCATCACATAGCTGAAACTTGGTAAGTAGGTGTATCTTGTTCACCGCTTTCCGATTCAGATACAAAAAGTAAGAAAAAATAATATTTAAGGGGGGGCTCCCATACATGAAACTAAAACCTAAATTTTTTTTTTTACTCAAACATATACGTGGAGTGTCTATGGATAGGTCTTTTAAAATGATGTTGAGATTTCTAAAACCATTTTTTCTAAAAGTGTAAGGTTTGAGATATAGACGCTTCCAAAGTGGTAAAATGGGCGTCCCCCCCATCTAACTTTTGAACTAAGAAAGTGAAAATTTTGAAAAAAATATATGATGTAGATGTAGATCTCAACAAAAACTTGCAACGAAAATTGGTTTGAAGGAGATCGAACCAGTAGTTTTTGAGATATTGCACATTTTTATCAACCGCAAATATAACTTTGTCTTTCATACAAACACTATGAAAAACAAAGTTATTTTTGCTGTCACAATATATTGTGATGTTTTCGTTAAGTGAAAGTAAGTGGGCCCTGAATTCAGTTAAGGGTGGCACGGAACCCTCAGTGCGCGGGTCCGACACGCATTTAACCGGTTTTTTTTAATTCATAAATATACCCATTATCTCTCCTTGAATTTAATAAACTTGTAGGTGTTTAAAATTCTGAATTCTACTTACAAATGTAATGCTTAAAACTTGTTTTCCTGCAATTTGTCGTGCCAAGTAATTGCAATGATAATATAAATAATGTCACCATTTCGATTTAATTAATCAAGGTCATAAGTTTCCCATCAAGCTCATTTTTTTAATAATAATAACTACCTTATCAAATGTTATATTGAATTAAAAAGAATTGCCAAATTGTTTGAATTATGTACAATAAAATAAATAAATAAATATGCGCCAGACACACCAATTGTCTGGTTTCGTGGTAAGGAATTTTCTTCCTTGTGTTACGAAGTACCTGCAGACAACGAATATGACGGGGACGTCTCCCATAAATACTTAAATACATATAACATCCAGGACTCAGGTACAAATGTTCGTGCTTATCACACAAACATTTGCCCCTTGCGGGATTCGAACCCGCGACGGCCGGCGTAATGGTCAGGAGCGTTAACCAATACACCAAACGCGTCGTCAAATGTCTGATTACCACCTTATAATCACTTTTTAGGGTTCCGTAGCCGAATGGCAAAAAACGGAACCCTTATAGTTTCGTCAAGTCTGTCTGTCTGTCTGTCCGTCCGTATGTCACAGGCACTTTATTCTGAAACTATAAGCATCACATAGCTGAAACTTGGTAGGTAGGTGTATTTTGTTCACCGCTTTCCGATTCAGATACAAAAAGTAAGAAAAAATAATACTCCCATACATGAAACTAAAACCAAAAAAATTTTTTTTACTCAAACCTATGCGTGTGGGGTGTCTATGGATATAGGTCTTTTAAAATTATGTTGAGGTTTCTAAAACCATTTTTTCCAAAGTGGTAAAATGGGCGTCCCCCCCCCCCCCCCCCCATCTAACTTTTAAACTAAGAAAGTGAAAATTTTGAAAAAAATATATGATGTAGATCTCAACAAAAACTTGCAACGAAAATTGGTTTGAAGGAGATCGAACCAGTAGTTTTTGAGATATTGCACATTTTTATCAACCGCAAATATAACTTTGTCTTTCATACAAACACTATGAAAAACAAAGTTATTTTTGCTGTCGCAATATATTGTGATGTTTTCGTTAAGTGAAAGTAAGTGGACCCTGAATTCAGTTAAGGGTGGCACGGAACCCTTAGTGCGCGGGTCCGACACGCACTTAACCGGTTTTTTAATGAAACAGTTACAGTTTTTAATCTACTCACTCATCGTTAAGTACATACCAATTTTCACATATAGTGAATGGAGATTTTGATTATCTAAGCCAAATAAAAAGTAAGTTACTTATTACCATATTTTCTTTTAAAGCCTCACAGATGTGTTTATCAACATTCTTTTGATTACGCAAACACCGGTGGCCTTTTCTTTTTTATTCCTTACCTTAAAGAAGTTGTTTTTTAAGTGTCATTTTAAATTCATAGATTTTACTCAACTTAATTTTATCTGTAAACATCGAGCAATGTTGTGTAAACAATCATCTACTCAACAGACATGATTGAATCTCGTTGTGACTCATAGAACAAATAGAAGGACGTTTGCAAAAATGTTTATAGCAAAAATAACTGCAAATAAAATATGAATAACAACGCGTTTATGTTAATGTGGCGGTTAAACAAAAAAGCCAGCCGGGTGCCATTTTGCCTATAATTACGGCTAAGTACCTGTTTATTTCTGATTGTAATCAGCTTATTATCTGTCGATGGTTAAACAACACTATTGGATAAGTAAGTGAAGGTACGTGCAGAGAAGTGTTCTGTAGGTAATGATTTTGCTATAATACATCATCAATCAATTGAACATTTATTTTATTATCATAATATAGCATAATAATAAATCATACCAAACATTTATCTGAATAAATATAACATTATTAAAAATACTGTTTGACTGAAACCTATTCTATAAATAGAGCACCTAATTAGAACGACTTTTAACCAATTTAAAATACTCAAGCGATTACAGAATTAGCCAAGCTTTGTCTCGAATTAACTGGTAGAGAAAGCTACAAGCCAACCACTCTGCAATTTTTCCGTTTTTCTTATGAGATTTATTTAAAGGTCACTTTTAGGTCGCGGCTTCAATATTTCCCCTCGGAACCCTAAACAATACAAGTTGTGGGCTGTGGCAAGCTATAGCATTTGGTACGATTATCGATCGACAATAATATGGTCATTGATTAGATCATCCTTCGATCGATATTGTAACCACAAAGAGAAGCAACAAGTCAGTTTATTATATTATTTTAAATTGCTAATATCACTTTTAATTGTGGTGAACGTTTATAAACTTTTTGCAATGTCCTTTTGACACAGTCATCTCTATACTGGTAGACTCATATTTTTGCCCTATAGAAACAACGGCTCAACTTATTGGTGGAGATGGCTTTTGATTTAACCATAAGACCACCTTTTCACAAAATGTGTGTCTATTTCTTTCTATTATTTACTATTCTCTTTTCTTGCCTCTATAACTTTATTTGCACCGCCTGTATTTTCTCTGATCAGACCTATGGTTGACTGGAGAGAATTCTTTTGGCTTTAAGTCCGCCATGTGTACAATATTATGTGTGCATGAAGTTTGAAATAAAAAAAAATATTCTTGATTTAATATTAATGTGTTAATCACGTGCACGGACTGTAGTTAATTTTAGTTGAAAATCAAGTTTAATTTAATAGCTTCATCAAAACAAGGCAGTAAAACAACTTCATAGTCATCGCATCCGCACATTTTAAATAACCTAATATATTAAAAATATTCTTGAAACCTACGAAAGATCAAATGGTTGCAAGGACGGTGAAGGTCGGTGCGGTGCATCTCACCATAACTGAAGTTTGATACAGTAACGCCGTTAGTACACCCACGCATTTCAAAGAAAGAAATAAAGAAAATACATTTAATCAACTCACAAATACATATACAATACACTTACTTGTAAACACATTATGTACAATAAACAGACACACACATATATATACTCTGATTTTTATTAGATAGACCAGAATGACATTTGGTGGGTGGCCACATTTTCGTAATTTAAAAATAATGTTGGTCCTTAATAATCAAAAGTTTCACATTTATTGGATTGTTGTTTAAAATCGATTTTAAAAATTCAAATAAAATCTGGTTATGAAAATCGGGAATCCTACAAAAATCATAATTATTTCAATGAAATAATTTATAGAAAGTATTAAAAAGTCAAAATAGGTAAGACCATACGAAAATATTTTTATTGCAAAAGAAACCTAGATTTTTCTACTCCTTACAAAAACTGTTTTATGTATTACGTTTATTTGTAGCTTTATGTATCGTTTTACATGTATAAATTATCCTTATAAGAAAAAACACATTAATGAAAATTTATATCACAAGTTCAATTAATCGCGTACAATTGAATTGTTACAACACTATAATTACTACGCTAGCAACATTAAAAAATAAAAAGTTCGATTGAAGCTATGGTCTTGGTCTATCTAATTAAAAATCAGAGTATAAACATCATCGAGTATGAGACGAAAAGGCACCCTCTCAGCATTAATTGTGGCAGCAAGATTGCATGCGGCAACGATGCGACTCAACGATACTAAAAAGGATTCAACTATCACATCTAGATGTTATAGTTGAATCCTTTTTAGTATCATCTCTATGTTAGAGACATAGCATATGCGAATTTCATTGGTGTACTAAACGATGCAAGGCCTGGTTGCACCATTTCACTTTACCTAACTCTCCCTTCAGCAGTACAATAACGCAGATCTTTGACCTACCCTGTTAATTTTATATAATGCATTCTGCTAAATAAACCGACACCGATTCTCGCATGATCGAACTTCGTCGATCGAGTTTCGTGTGCTAATTCAATTACGAGTACCACTGTTTTACCGAAAAAATCAAGTAATATATTCACGTAAAACAACTACCGCACGAAAGAAATCAAAATGCATAGAAATCGTGACCCGGATAAAGTAATAACTGTATTTTCTTTTAAAAGAAAATTTGATCGGTGACCTCGTATACGTACTGCACGAGAATTGGCCTCCTGCATTTGGACTTATGATAAAAATTACAAAATCAGTTTAGAGTGAGCCTTCTGATTATTTCTCTAGTATGACCAGACTATATTTATGTGCATGTGCAATATCTTCGGACGAACGGTAAAATGAAAAAAACATGGGCTAACTGGTTCTAAAGTTATTCCTTTTTTATCTAACAGTCAAAACAATAATATTGCTATATTCACATGTTTTCCACGTATTTTTACCTTCTTGTGTTTGTGCATCAGACCATGAATCTAGCAATAAACAGGATTTTTGACTATACCTAAGTGTTTCCAATTTGAGTAAATTTTAAACGATCTGTACCCCAATCACATATATTTTCGTCAAAGTATTCGTAGAGTAACGTAATCATTTGTAAGAGAATTTGAAAGCGCCTCTATCGGACGTAGAACAAATAAAACATTTTGACACTCGAATAACATAATATATTTCAATAATTTAAATTAAATAGATCGTTTATCTTGTTTCTGGACGTGCCATATTTACGTTAGTATGACGTCTGCGTTAATGCTTTTTCGAGCTTACTACACGACACGGGAGTGCTTCGTGCTGCCGACTGACGTAAACGATTACGTGACGAATACGTCAAATGTTGGGGTACTGATTTACTTCTTTCATCGTACATGATAAGTAGGTAGTTTCACATACTTAGGAAATCATACACAGCGTGTGGCCTTGTAATATTAGCATTTTTTTTCCATGACTGATTAGCGGACCTTGCGAACTTTGGCCCTGTTCTGCCCCGGCCCCGGTATGAAGGTAGAGAGTAGAGAAGATAGTTACTCTTAAATTTTATAATATTCCGAGCAATTTTCTGTATTTTTTTCTTCATAAGATCCTACTTCTGACAATCACAAACATAATAAGGAATAATAAGCGAAATCGGTCCAACCGTTAACGCTAGATGCCGTGACAAAGGAAAATATGGATTAAATTAAGAAAAAATAAGATGCATGAAAAACTACTTACTCTAAATTATAATAATGTTTATGATAACAATAACTCACTGTTACATTTTTATTACTTTACGAATGAGGTAAGTAATTAAAATAATACAACGTGCTTAACAATGTGTGTTTTATTTTATAATGCCAACATACAAGTAATAATGTGTGAAAAAGATAAATTACTCCGGTAATTTAATGTATTTCTAAAATAATATTCTTTCGATACCTAAGCACTCGGTAGTCGGTATCTCTATAGATAATTCTTGTAGCCTTTACCATTATTTTATGTAGGTTAAATTTTTAGACACATTTACGAGAGATGATACTTAGATTAAACTATGATTTTGATAAGTTTGCTCTACAAATAAATTAATCAAAATATAAAAAATACATAGTTATTTTCTTGTTCAAATCTATCTTCACATTTGAAATCTGTAGTTAATCACCTCGCATCCTTACCTCAGTACATAACTTCTAAAACCAATGTCATGGATGATTCTTGTAGTCATTTTCATAAGTATCCTTGCATATTATGTACTTCGTACATTCAAGATGAACCTTGTATGATCTTGTAGATATAAAGCTACGCCATAATTTTTCAAGGATAATCAACTCGCAACTAATAGTAATAGGTGATTGCATTCATTTGAGGTTTTCAAGTTCGAAGCGATGGGTGACCGCCGAACCCTGGATCATATATTAGGGATCCGTCCTCGGGAACAGGGATTAATGCATCATGCAGTTTCAGATGGGCCCCAAGGAAAGGGCAATAGCGTTTTAGATAAGAATCCGCAGTCAAGTTCAAAGAGAGAAAAGTGTAGAACAAATTTTTTCCAAAATAAATAAATATATTAAAATAATGAGGTAATAAATATATTATTATTCTTAAACTAACCTGTTTTTTTATATAGTGGTAATACCTATTTTTAACCCCCAACTCAAAAAGAAAGGAGTGTGATAAGTATAATCGTAGCTTCCAAACGGTTGAACCCATTCCCATTCGATTTTTCTTGTGTCATAGATAATTTTAACCCGAGTGTTCTTAGCCATGTTTCATTAAAATCTGTGTAATCCTGCGATCTTTCAAAGGTCGTCTTTACATCTTGTCCGTGGACGTCCTACGCTGCGTCTTTGGTCAAAAGGTCTCCAATCTAGAACTTTTCTGCTCCAACAGCCATCAGTTCTTCAGGAAAATGCTCTTATGCATACCCACCGACCGCGGGAGCAGTTGGGGCTATGTGGGACTCCAGGCTTTGAAGCCCGCCTACCCACTAAAAACCTGACGGCGTTCTCTCGTGCTTAGTAAGGCAAAAGCTGACGGGTCAGGCCCTGAACTTAAGTCCATACTGTTAGACGGATAATCGATTATGGCATTACTATGGTAGACATCACTAGCACAGATGGTCAGCACTAGACCTGTCAGATAGATAGTTTTGACATTAGATCGATATTGATTGTATTGTATTATCCCGCGCATATTTACAGCATTGATTATTGTATAAATAATTGTTATGTTAAGGAAATAGAATTATTATCAACACATGGAGTTTATTTCTAATAATACGTATCTAATCCAACTGCGCCAGCTACTCTCTACTCAACCTGCTGAATTTCCGCTTACATTCCGTGCCTTGTACCACTCCCATGCCGTCGTCTCATGAAGTAGATGGATTGCAGTCCTGAACGCCGTTGTACCGAGCTATAAGCGGGTAGTTGCGTTTATTGAAACCCTACGTTATTGATGGCCGGCCGGCTAAGTGTCTTATTGGAAAATGGAAAATATTACGCTGATGTGATTTGTGATACATAAAAAGCAAAGTGTTAAAAAATGATAAGTACTCTAATTACATGATATCAGCACATTGCTGGAGGTTGGTCTTCCCAAAGTCTCTATTTGTGTACTAAATAGAGGTTTTTTTTTTACTGTAGAAGGTCATTTTCTTTAGTTCGATTCACTTATCAAATTACATATCTTTAGCTAGAGGGTATTTTTATTAATTAATTTCCATATTTATAAATGCTGTTGCATACAAATAATTATTAATTAATTAATTAAGACAATGCAGTGCGGAAACGTTGGGCAAAATGGCTTCCAATATTTTTTACGGTTCTTTTATGCCGAACATGAATCTGAAAGATATTAATTTGGTCGACGTTGATTAACAGTACAGTCGGTAGTAAAAATAAATTTCAAACTTTATGCCCAGATTATTTTACAAATAAATTCAAAAAGCGAAATTGCCTATAAAATAGATTTAATTATAACCTATTAAATAGATTACACAATGTAGTTAGTAGGAACTGACTCGTCTACTTTATACGTCTTTTGCAACTAAAAGCGTTTCGATTTAAAAATTTAAAAAACTGTGTTTGAGATCAAACTTTATAGGTCTAGATACTCTAGAACAAGATACCACGACTTCTTGTCTATCTATAACTCATAATAACTATAAAAAGCTAAACGTGTAAGGCATATTAATTTACGATGCGCTCACAAACTGTACAAAACTTATTAAAACATAAGAGCGCCCATAAAATTCACTTTCAAGCTTGAAATGTGCGTGTTTCTTATTTTATTTGCTCAAGAAACGACCATGAGACGGTTACATTCAAAACGTAACCAAAAACCAACATTTGTAAAGTCGCGTAAAGTGTAATCACTTACTTAATATAAGACTATCGAGGCGCAAATGAATAACACCATCCAATTTCAGACACAAGAACCCCGGGAAAAAGATTGTTGCACTCGCGTTAACACTTGCTACGAGAATTTATTTCTTTCACACTATCACACACAAAAACCTACCGAATAAAACCAGTTCTTAAGTACAAAATCCGGATTTCCAAAAATTGGCAGTTACGTCGTTTTTCCGAACGCAAATCGCTGAATCATTTCAACGCGAAACAAAGATAGCGACACAAAAGCCTCGGATTTTACAAAGAGATAGAAAGAGACGGGTGCAGGTCAGTAGATGCTGCTGCACTCGGCTAATGCATAGTCTGGCTGGTGACGAAGATTGATGATTCCTCTGCTTAGTTCAATGAGTGGAGCTGAGGGGTGTACCTCACTGGGATACTGAGCCAATTATGTAGAGACTATGAACAAATACTTTCTTGACCTAACGTTTTTATTCTGGCAAAAAACAGGTGGAGTTAGTACTCTCTGTCCATCGGAGGAAGTCTCGACCAGTTTTACATGACGAACACCAGATGGCGCTTGGTAAATGGTGAGACAAAGTAATGTTTTCGAGATTTTATTTATTGTACCCTAATCTTTGAAACAGGTAAAACTACCGCGCCAAGTTTACCTACTAAAACCTTCACGGTTTCCCCCAGTCCATTTTAAATGGAACAACAAAGGTTGACGCATGCTCTCTATCGATTCAGACATAACGTAAATGCATCATCATTTAGCTAGACTAGACTAGCCACAAACCAACCAGAGCGTAAAGTTAGTTAGCACGTGTATGGATGACGAATAGACTTACTATTTGCTCGTACAGAATATTTAAACTTTTGCCCATTACTGTATTCGAACTCGCAGCGGCCTGGATACACAAGGTTATATTGATAAATAGCAGTTCTGTCACACCCCCCTCCCTCCTTGTTCTTGTCGGGGCTAGGAAGAATCCAACAACGTAAAAATCATTTCGATTTTCATGATTTTTACTTTGTTGGATTCTCCACCGTTGTCGTTCTCAAGATATGAGTGGTGTTAGTCTTTTTCTTTTATATTTCTCTTTTCCCGATAAGACGTTTATGTTATAGAAGAGCAGGTAAGGTTTAGATCCTGCGTCATTGATCTCATCAGAAACTCATGGCATCCTAGTGAGAGAGTAGTACAAGGAAAAATGAACGATTAAAATCAGAAGCACCTAAATAAGCTCAGAGTAAACTGGTAGTCTCTCTTTGTGTTATAATTTGACTGACAGCTCTAGTCTGGTTGCTGCAGACATTTGTGATATTACACATGGACGGCAGTTAGCAACAGCATAAGAAACGGCAGCCGTTGACTTTTGTTGGATTCCCTTCGATATGCCGTCGACTTACTCTCAACATGTTGGTTTCGTTTTAGCAGTGTTTTATCAACGGCTGCCGTCGACTTGCGAACGACTGCCGGCGACATGTCAGCGGCTATCCGTCAATGTGCCGTCGTCAAGTCCCGCTCTTGTGGGTTATACTTATGTCAACATACCATCGACATGTCAGTGTCAGTTTCCGCAGTGATCAACGGCTGCCGTCGACTTGCGAACGACTGTCGCCGACATGTCAGCGGCTATCCGTCAGTGCCGTCAAGTGCCGCTCGTGTGGGCTCCACTAAGGCAGCACACAATATGATTACCAGACCAAAAAGTAGCGCAGTTCTTTGTTTTGCGAAGCATATTAGCCTGAATGATCTTAAACATGCACACGATAACATGATACGGTGTAGTTAATGGAATTCATAGACATCAAGATTAAGTCAGTAGCTAGACAAAAAGCAGTTATTGTACACAAAATGAGTAAAAGTGGTTTAGTTACGCGAGATAATAAGCATTGAAAAATTCATTCAACTTACAGATAACATAACAAAGAGCAAACATTACATAAAAAATCTACAAATACATGACACTATGACACTTTGAAAAGAATGGACTTACAATAAATTCTTGAACGCAAAGCCTAGATTTTCAGAAGAATGAATGTATTAATTATTATTAATTTTACACACAATACATCACCTTACTACGAAAATTATAATAAATAGTTAGGAAAGAAAAATCAAAACTTATTTATTATTATAAATAGAAAGAAACATTTGCTAAGCTTGGTGAAAAGAATAGGCTTTGGTTTTAATTATATTAAACGAGTTGTAACATCTATTTATTTATGTAATAAACAGCTCTTCGAAAGATCTATCATAATTATTCCACATATAGCAGAGAACAGAAGATCCAACAGAATGCAACCAATCCAACAGAATGCATCCAACAAATCACCCAGAACTTGACATTAACATTGGAGGTGCAAGTCATAAGAGAAGAACGATTTAGTTAAAAAAAGCTTGTTATAGATAGGGAGGAAAGGAAGGGGACTCTAAATGTGTAAACGCTGGTTAACAAAGTTTAGACTTTAATTAATACAATTTATAACTAAAAGCACACCACACAATATAATTAAAATAAATTCGCAAGCACACACTAAACGACATATTCAAACTGACTATAAAAACCATAGAGACATTTTATGGATATAAAATCTATCAAGCTATCTAAAATTAAATAAAGTTAAGAATTTTTATGTCACGAACAATCTCAACGTTTTCCGGGGTTTGCTTAGGATAAATTTTATTATTAATAACAGCTGTAGTGTAGCTGATAAAGAGTATGTTTGTGGTAGTATACTATATCTAGGCGATTTCCTCTCAGCATCAGCTGCTTTTGACGACGCGTTTGGTGTAGTAGTTAGCGCTCCTAACTACTATGCCGGCCGTCGCGTGTTCGAATCCCGCAAAGGGCAAATGTTTGTATGATGAACACGAATTTTTTTCCTGAGTCACGGATGTTTATATGTAGGTAATAAAATATTTATGAGAGACGCCCCCGTTATTATCTTTGTCTGGTATTAGTAGCACAAGGAAGAAATGTCCATATTTCGAAACCAAGGCAATAGGGTAGTTGTCTGGCGCATATTTACTTATTTATTAAGGACCTGCGTTTCCATCGAGTGAGCAGATCTAGATTCAATTAAAAGTATATTTATCATTTAGTTACAAATTTAAAACAATTGTAGAAACAAGATTTTCTTTTTGTAATACGATTGAATGAGAGATATTTATTTTTAAAGATATTTTTTGTTGGAGAAAGCTCGTAATATAAACATATATTTGAAGTTTAACAAACATAGTCAACTAAGAAAATACGAGTAACTGGATCAAAAGCTCACTACAAAGCTCCCTTCTTGCGCCACACAGCCCAGACTCCAGCGGCGAGGAAGCCAGCGGGGGGAGGGAGGGGGACCGGTCGTCCTTGCGAGTCCACTTTCCGTTTCGTCGCAGCCTATCAATAGCCTAGACTCGCGTCGAGCCTCCCTGAGCTCAACAAGATCAAGGGTTTTGTGCTTTAAGGTTTTAGTTGAAAGTTTGTTTGGTTAAATTTGGCTCAAATTAATACTTACGTGTACGTGAATACTCATAGGCACATGATAAATTCGTAAATAGTAATAAATTCGCGACTTTTCTATACAAGTTTTGAAGGATGATATAAATCTATTTAGTAGACTACATTATGGAGTACTAATGGTTTCCGCGACAAAATATCATTGTTAATTATAACCCATGTGATATTATTGTAAGTAAAGTTTCAACAAATTCTGTTCAGTACCTAGTTTTAGATTTAAGGAGTAACAAACATCCATACATCCTCACAAACTTTTGCATTTATAATAATATGCAGTAGGACAAAGTCACAGAAGCAACCTGACACTCATATTCTACCGATACATTAGAGGATTTACCCATCTCTGATGTATCCACATCAGGTCCTGTAATCCTGTAGTAACAAACCTCGTAAATATAAATAAAAAATATAATGAGCGTTATAATAAATCTAATATGAATTACTGTATTGTATATAGATCAAGATTTCTATTTATAATAGTCCCCCTAGACGATTTCGACTACGGTGGCCAGTCACAACGACTAACCGACTGCGCGGGACATATTATAGTGCACAAGTGTGGGCGCAAACACAGGTGCACTCTCTAATCCTTTCACTCTCATAACCCGATGGGACAGCAATCTGACACGACCGGAGAGAGATCAGGCGCAGGACCAACGGCTTAACGTGCTTTCCGAGGCACGGGGGTGAAACACCGCCAACTTCCAAACTTCGGGCTTCCCTGAGAATTTCTGAACAGAAAAACTCAGGTACATATTTTTGGCCCGACCCGGGAATCGAACCCGGGACCTCTGGCGCAGCCGTCGCTTTAAAATGCGACCCTCTAACCGCTGTTATACACACTATCAAGTCGCCATAGTCTATAAAGTAATTCAAAATGAGAGCTAATCAAGCCGACACAATTGCTGAGCTTTTCGGAGCCACCACGTAATTACAGATCGTTGGAATAACGTGGATAAGACGTAATTAGTTATATTAATTTCTGTTACAGTAAATGGTAACAAAAAAATGTGAAACTCTATGCAAAATACCATTTGAATTAAGTTTGTTTGAGAATCAAGTCACTTGGTGCGTCGTCATAAAGTAGTTAAACTTTTTTGGCCCTTACTTTTCGATCTGAAAAGTTCATGACTACTAGTGACCAGAATTTCATTAAAAATATGTAAGTTTATTTATTTGGCTTTTCTAAAGCGTAATATTTAAATTTTTATGATTAAATACTACAAAGGTACCAACATGTTTTCTACAGAGGTAGGATTTGGGTGGCTATAATTTTATTGTGCCATAAAGCTTTGAATTCTCTCGATCTCTATATTTTGACAAATCGCAATGATCTGCAACTAGTGTTTACACTGAAGATATGTACTTAATATACCTTTAGATAACCTACGTGAATTTGAGAATTATTTATTTTTCCGCAGCTGAAAAAAGAATATTCGTCCGAATAATATTTCAGACGCATCCACACTAATCCTCGGTGGCATTGTCTCGGTCGCAGTTTAGTCGAGATTGTACACACTACCAAAGCAAATTGCACATGTTCACAACAAAATAGACCTTATTACCACTAAATAAGATACATCAGTGTGTAGCTTGATGTGTCTTACACACGCAGTAGTAACAGGTGTTTAGCTTCCACAGTATACTGTCACTACTGCTAGTTTAGATGCAGTTGATGTTTTATTTAGTTTGTTAGAGTAGGCTTGAGCAGACGAGATAGATTTGATAATGAAGTATTGGTATATTTTTTATGAGGCTAGTGAGTCTTGTTAAGTTACTTTCAAGCATATTATCTGTGCTTTCAAGTAACTGCTTTATTTTAGTCAGTACTAAAGCTTGCGGTGTGAAAGGCAACCACCACACTATCTTGCCTTATTTTTAAGCTTTTTGTTTTTACTTGTCATGTACTATTAATGAAACTGTATGCAACCCATCATGCCAACAACAGGCTGTCGCCTTCGCCACACAAAACAAAACAACCAATTAAGAATGTAGCTTTTTCCGTAAATTTTATTTGGAATCAATTGAATTTAAATGCAATGAAATAAAATGAAAATTATTGTGAAAAAGTGTTGGGGTACAATGTTAGCCGTTACTTTTACTCTTACGGTATTTTCGCCATTCTTTAAAACTTTTCAGACGTACCATCACACTTAAATTTACAAGTTGTTCAAATGGCACAATTTTAACTTAAATACAACATTACTTGCTTTATACTGATTGGTAAGTATTCATTTTAAATCATATTATACAACGTAACAAACCTTCTTGCATATAACACAGCCTCACTTCCCGGAAATATTTATTTATATAACTTTTAGTAGTAGCACCACTACTCGGTCCAGTTACTGACCTCTTCGGGTTTTTTCCTCCGCTTTTTGTCTTATAGTAGAGCGGCTCGTCATTAATACTACGCACGGTCTAATGCATATCATTAAACTGAGTGGCTTCGGCACACGTATGATTTTTGGAGAGCAAGTACCTTTTGGGTAATGCTGTACTGTATGTTTTTGGATTCAAACTGCTGGATTTTTGGTTAAGAAAAAGTCGTCAAAAATTATTTTGAGATATGTCACTGTCAAGGGCAATACGTATAGGGCCTTTAAAATTACTAACATAATAAACGTATGGTTGAGTTAAAATTCATTATTTTTGCCTATAGTGAGTGTATACACGTCCCAACTGGGGGCACTTATACACGTCCCAATATAGAGTTTTCTAACTTGAGATTCTTAATTGAAGATAAATCTTCATATTCAGTAGTTACGTAGATAAAAAAATAGTTATGTACTAGACTAGTGCTTATCCTGATGTTGGGTAGCAGTAACATCAGTACTAGCAGAAGGCTGAAGATATTGTATATCAGGAAAGGCTTTTGACTGGTTATTAAGAGGCGGAAACCCCCTGGTTCTTAAACTGCGATGTGGAAGGCAAGTGGAAACCACCACACTATCTTTCCTTATTTGGAGATTTTATAAAAAAAACCGGCCAAGTGCGAGTCGGACTCGCGCACTGAGGGTTCCGTGCCACCTTTAACTGATTAGGGATTCTTACTTCCACTTAGCCAAAATACCACAATATTTTGTTGACCGCAAATATAACTTTGTTTTTCATAGTGTTTGTATGAAAGACAAAGTTATATTTGCGGTTGGTAAAAATGTGGTATAAATCAAAAAGTACTAGTTCGATTTCGCTCAAACCAATTTTCGTTGAAAGTTTTTGTTGAGATCTACATTGTATATATATATTTTTTTTAATTTTCACTTCCTTAGTTCAAAAGTTAGACAACTTTGGAAGCGTCTATATCTCAAACGTTATACTTTTAGAAAAAATGGTTATAGAAACCTCAATGTCATTTTGAAAGACCTATCCATAGACACCCCACACGTACAGGTTTGGGTAAAAAAAATTTTTTAGGTTTTAGTTTTATGTATGGGATGTTTTATGTAATTTTTAGTACATGAATCGGAAAGCAGTGAACAAGATACATCTACTTACCAAGTTTCAGCTGTGTGATGCTTATAGTTTCAGAATAAAATGGCTGTGACATACGGACGCACAGACAGACAGACAGACTTGACGAAACTATAAGGGTTCCGTTTTTTGCCATTCGGCTACGGAACCCTAAAAACTCCACCGACAAGAGCCTAGCTCTTAAATGTGATGATGATGACTAGTAATTAGTAAATTAAGTACTAATATCCTTACATTTACTTGCATTCATTATTAACATCAATCTTGTCAGTAGCCCAAGCACGTACTTTTAAAGTTTTCGTAACGTTAGCATAGAAAGTTTACTACAAGATTTTATACGTGAAATAAAGGTTTAGCTAGTACAAATCATAGGATACTGTTACTGCCAAATTACCTTACAATTCATTAGGCATTCGTGCTGCCAAATTTAGTTTGTTTTTCGTCCGATAGAGGCGCTTGACACGATTTTCATACAAATTGTTTACGTTAACGATACGAATACTTTGACGCAAATTATTCGTGCTTGCCCTACAGACCAAAATAATATCCTACAGACGCGAGACGTAAGTAAAAACTTCACTCGTATATTGGAAGAAGTGGACGTTTTAAAAGCTACCTCACTAAATAAAGCTAGTTTTATCGAAAAAAGGTACACTCTACTCAAAGTTGTAGCATGCGGGTGCAACCCAGTGCAATAGGTTGTAACTTACCTTGGTGCAATATTCAGGAGTACCAACTTACCTAAGGCCCAGTTGCGTGATCGAAAGTGAACTCAACTTATGGTTAAATGTCGTTACCAGCTGTTGAATGTCGTAAATATTCAACAGCTGGTAACGACAATATACCTTAACCAAATGTCGAAATGGATATTGTAATGAGCATTGGTTTAGGTATTTTTTCTTCAAAACACGCACAATCGTAAATATTCAATAGTTGAGTTAATTATCGATAACGAAATTGGCCCTAAGACGTAGTTTTCAATCGTTATTCGGCAGACAGTGGCAAATTTTGGCGACATCCGTGACACCAGCCGGTAAACCAATGGATTGGTATATTTTAGTTTTTCGAGGCACCATAAAGTTAGCCCGCGAAATATTGGAAGAGCATTGTGTTCTTTGGCACGCGAGAGCGAGAGTCTGTTTCCATTCGTTCTGGGACGAGAAAAAATCTTGTTCTATGATAACTTTCTTATGTCATTACATCTCGAAATAATCTTACATAAATGTATGTAACGTATATAAATCCTATTGAATCAGGAAACTAGCTGAGAGGGATGGATTGATGAAATGGTAAATTGACTGTGACACGATCATACAATTAAATTAAAACTGACTAGCGGTTCTCCGCGGGTTCTCACGCGGATATGTCGGATCTCAAAAAATATCGCTAAGAAATATAATTTTTTATCAAAATTCATTCTGTAGTCTTTGCGTGAAGGAGTAACAAACATAGGTACATCCATTCTCACTAACTTTCGCATTTATAATATTAGGTAGAAGTTAGATTTTCATACAAAACACAAACATTCATCAATAAAAGTCACACAAAATATTGGCAATGAAAATAAAGACTCCAAATTGAAACTACTATTTCTCAAATGACTACCACTCGGAGCTATTTGTTCTTATTGAAATAGCAAAAGAGTATTTAGTGACACATATTTACTGTTTACGTGTAACTATGATTGTGGAACTTAACCTAAATCCTCACGACATTTCATCGGGTCGGTCCATTGGAAACAGAGTCTCGGCGAAGTTGGTAAGAATTGCGCGATTTATCACCGTTGCATTGATGCATAATGCTCGCCTGAATCATGTCGGCGAAAAAAATTTTTTGGCATTCCGCACTATAACAAAACGCGAAAATATTGTGGCACTTTAAGTTCGTCAAATTATCAAAAGACATACTTAGATCTATTAATGGCGAAACTCCACTGTCAGTGCCATAGCTCTTAAATTAAGAAAACAGAAAACCGTTGAGGGCAAGAAAAATATTATCACTTCATTTCATTACATTTGAAACATGCAATAAAAAATACAGTTGATGAAGTTTTTGCAGACATGATTTATTGACACCTTTTTGCAATAATTATTATTTTTTAAAACTAGATAGGCCTCCATTAATTCGCAATGCGTCCATCGAGCACTTCATCGTTTTACGAGTACTCCCCCATACGTTCGCACCCATAATAATTTAATGCTTTAAAATGCATGGAACATCGCAAAAAGCGTTTGTTTTAATATATGAAAATTTGATTTCACGTTTCATAAAAATGTAAGTTCACTCTATGGCTTTGTGATCGAGGATTTGTATGTGTGAATTTGAACATTTTCACAGTAATGTTTTACTTGACTACTTTGATTAAAGTAAAATAGCGGAAGATAGGTGACGCGCCACTCGAAAGTGGACCGCTAAAATCAGGCCCCCGTCGCCTAATTTCCATTGGATTGCGTGTGCGGGTGACATTTATAAGACGTGTGACGTAAGGAATGTGTAGTGCCATTTTTTAGCTTACAATTAGTATGACATGCCGTATCTTCCGCTATTTTACTTTAATCAATGCTTGACTACAATACATATGTATTTGTGCCTATATGTTTTAAAAAATCTATCAAAATCAACTGATTGTAAAGTTAAGGTTAAAGCTCATTTCTCAACCCGTAATAGGAACAGAACCAACCAGGCGTCAACCAACAGTCCACCATGCGGAAGCACGTTACGTCAAGAAAACAGCAACGCCTCGACATAGGATCAGTGTTTGCTACAACTTATGAAAGTTCATCATGTGAATGACAGCCCATTTGACTGGGTGGGCGGATAGTTGACAACCACTCGCCGTAAACGCATTACAATTAGGTACAACGCATGCGCCGCTGGTCGAGAGTGGGTCCCGAGTTGATCTCGATCTGAGGTGGTGACGTTACGAAGATATATAATAAATAAATAAATAAATATGCGCAAGACAACACACCAATTCTCTGGTTTCGTGGTAAGGAATTTTCTTCCTTGTGATACGAAGTACCAGACAACGAATATGACGGGGGCGTCTCCCATAAATACTTAAATACATATAAACATCCATGACTTAGGCACAAATGTTCGTGCTCATCACACAAACATTTGCCCCTTGCGGGATTCGAACCCGCGACGGCCGGCGTAATAGTCAGGTGCGCTAACCAATACACCAAACGCGTCGTCAAGTTGATAAATACTTATGCGTTGAAGTAAAGAGTTTCATGCAAATAACACTGAACGCCTCGTTGATACGGTGCTGTTCCCATAACGGGTGGATGGAAGTGCTATAGTTAATAACCTTTTAAATCTCCTTTGAATTATAAATATATAAGTGCATGGTACTCGGTTAGTCCTATTGTTTTTTTTTTATTTTGCTTGAAAGAGGAACGCCGTCTTCGATCTTCTGTGGTTTTTTTTTGTAATGATATTACGAGTACCTACTCGTATTAGGAATCCCCTTATTATAAGTCAGTCAACTCCCAATCATACTTATCGTATAGAATACTATACATTTTTACAATTCACCATAATATAACTTTTGATAAGCATTAACAAATCAAAAGCATTTGTAGCGATGGTCCATCAATCTTTATTCAAATTGCTTCACTATTACTAGAGCATTCGCACGCCACTCATTACTACAGTGGTCAAGAGTGAGCTGGTTTTGTACCTGAGTATTCCATATGTAGTATTATATTTGATGAACCAACCTCTAATATTTTCACTGAATAGATAAATAAGGTTAGAAATGCCCCGGTCAGTGCAGCAGAGGTGAGCTAGTTGTGAGCATATGCATGAGCAGAACTTCAGTCGCGTGACAGGAGCGTTGCAGTAATATTCTGCAAGAACAGCGATTTTGTTGCACCAAGTATTTAAAAAATATTCATTGATGACTGTGCACGCACATTACTAACAAAATTGCTACCTTAGCACGCAATGTATCGCATCCAATTTGCATGGTTCGCTTGCGTACACAACGATAGGGATGTAGCTCACGGCACAGTAAAATATCGATAAATGGTAATTTCCCTACTGATGTATTAAGAGATTGAAAACATGATTAATTAGAAAAAATAAATATTGTTTAGTAATTATTTATAACAAACTAGCGCCCTACCGCGACTTCGTTCGTGCGTCTAAGTTTTCCCATAAATCTTAGAATTTTGTATAAGCCCATACATACGCATTACTACTTCTATAGCCTTCCCCTATAAATATCTATACATATAATAAACTTGTAGAGGTCGAATTTCTGTACAATAAAAGAAAATGCTTAAAACCGAGTCAGGGGGATGTAAGAAGTGCAATATCACTAATCTAGATTTTTTTCGAATTTCTTATTTCTCTGTTTGTCTGTCTGTTTGCTCGGGATAAACTCCGAAACAACTGGACCAATTTAAATGAAATTTTGAACAGTGGTAGCTTAAACCATCGAGCAACATTTAGGATACTTTCAATGCCTGTAAATAAAAGTTTCCGTGCGATGTAAAAAATATTAAAAACAAACTTCAGTAGAACGAAACGCGCAAAGTGTCACTTTTTCAACCATATACCATTGTACACACAGATAAAAATAACTGATCAACTGATGTCTAAAGTCATTGTCAAACAAATGTCAAGTCATTCAATCTATCAAAATAAAACAAAGTATTGAAAATATTATTCATATGTGATTGAAAGCATGGAAATTATGGAAAATTGCCTGTGTAAATAATAGGAGGAGCAACAACGCCACATGTGAAGGATTAATATTAGACACTGATGTGTTGCAATGGTCTCTCCAGTATCACCTGTTGTTGCTGACCATCACCTGTATAATGTAACACAAAATTTTATTAACGGTATGTAGATATCACTTTTACAATTTTACCCACCAGTATGTTACCTACTGCTTTTCCTATTCATCTAAACTCTAATCATCCAAAAATTCAACTGGTAGGATTGCAGAATAATTAATGAGAAGTGAAGCTCTTCTTCCAGAGAAAGAATTGAAGAGTTTCTTCCAATTGAATTTGGAAAATCTACTCTCACACAGTTCATCCTACTACTATTATAAAGGCGAAAGTTTGTAAGTATGGATGTATGGATGTATGGATGTATGGATGTATGGATGTTTGTTACTCTTTCACGTAAAAACTACTGAATGGATTTGAATGAAACTTTACCACAATATAGCTTATACATCAGAATAACATATAGGCTACAATTTTTGAGGTTTCTAATGTGAGGTCGTAAAAAAACTCATTTTTTGCGCTACTAGACGGGACGAACCTGAAGTCCACGCGAACGAAGTCGCGGGCAAAAGCTAGTGCTATCTAAAAATGTATCTGACATATTCTATGACTATAACCAGACGAATAGTTTCTGATATTAGCGCGTTCAAACAAACAAACAAACATCCAGCTTTTTAATTAGTATATTTATATATTATAGATAAATGTTATATGTATTTTACGTCCTTTGACACAACACGTAGACTACGTACGGATTAACTACGTACACAAATCAGCTATTAGAACTGGTGTTTAATGAAACATCGGGATCTACGCCTATCGTGCTTGCGACCGTGGTCGCTGTGGAAAACTGTGGGGTCTATTTAACTATTCTGTTGAAACAAAAAAAATATTAATAAAGTCTCTTCTCGAGAGCAACATCAATCACAAACATGTGTCAAAACATTGCGTTTTCAGACATTTCAAATTATTGTCAAAATTAAAATTATCAATTTATTTTAAATTATTTTAATCAAATTATTAGTGTTAAGCAATACGTCAAAGTATTATTTTTCTCTATTTCAAGTAAAGTATAGCAACACCATTTTTTTCTTATTGTGTTTTATCGGAAGGTAATTGTACAACCCTTTGATGCGATCAAATGTACCGTTAAAATTATCCAAATACGCAGAACTAAAATCTTATGTTTTTTTTCAATTCATAACGAAAAAATACATTACACCGGTAATTGAAGTTATCGACCTAAAATATCGACTTTTACCACATCCCAGTATTTTGACATTAAAGAATGAATGATGCGGAATGATGATTGATGGTTCCACTGCTAGCAGCTCTGTGATTGGTAGTTGGTTTTACGTACTAATCACACCAATCACAGAGCTCCCAGCGGAAAGTGTGATTGGTTTGTGTTATTGATGCGTTGATTCATTGATTGGAGCTTTTGGCACTGCAGCAACAACGCCGTACCGCCCACCGGCGACACAGGTTCTCATACAAACGAACTGTCAGAACGTTTCTAACCTTATTTATCTATTCAGTGAATATTTTTGTGCGATCCGTCATTACACCACGAATCAGTCCCTTTTTTTACCCTTATTTAATCTTAGTGCCACCGCCTACGACGCGGGAATTTAAAAGTGGGTATTTTTTTAAGTATAGCATATACTAAGACTCGCTTACGAGTAAGTACATACGTATAGTTTCTCGCGGAAACAATTAAAAGGATATTCTACAATAGCATCATGAGATCTCTTTCCCCTTAATTTTTATACGCTTCGGTATATCTAAAATAACATTATCAATACATTTCATAGAATATAAATAACATATGTTTTTTACTAAATTACCGTCAAAATAATCATTAATTTACTTTAATGATTTTACGACTACAAGTTTTCGTAGCAAGCGTCGTAGCCAACACTATTTCTAATGCTACGGACTACGCGGTACTACGTAAGCTTTCAATGACAATAATTCACTAGCACTACAATGGAATTTCCATTTCATATAGCCCATCTTTTAGCATTATTGCAGTCGGTTAAAAATCTATAATTATGGATTTTAAATCTATTATTATGGATTAATGGAACCTTTGGGAAGTGAGTTTCAAATATTTATATTTCAAACTCATGTTAGGACCCTACATATCGCCGTCATACTAATTCCGTAGTATTTTGTATGTGTATAGTTAGTATTTATTCCATGTTACTATATTGCAGCTGTAACCTGTACCTTGGTACGAAGAAATAAAAAATACTAAGGGCCTACTTCACAATGTCATAATAGGTTTGGGTTAGTGATATCTACCAGATACTTCGTACAAATGACATTCTTCACTTGAATTATTCATTGGTTAGTGCTTATGTGTAGATTGTGAAACAGACTCGTCTTGTATATAAATGGGGAAGTTCGCAATCATGCCTACGGAACGCTAAAGGTAAGAGTATGTAAGAGGCTGCGAATCACGCGCAGGCTGTCTATTTACATTTCACTTTGGGCATTTGAGGAACTACCGACGATTGACTGAGAACCTCTAACAAGTCTTTTATTTGCACCACTATAAAAGATTATTTGAAATGTTGTATTTTTAAGACAGTAATTTGTTGTGTGTATCAATAAATAAATGAAATGAAATGAAACATGATCATCGACAAAACACATCAAGTATATTTCCATAGTTTTATTTAGTGCAGGCTTTTTGACCATTTATTATAATATGTATAGATTACTGGAAATGAATGCGACTTCTTAACATATTTTTTTAAGTACCTAAATAACTTACCTCCATAAAATTAGCTTTAACTAAATAAGTTGACCACAAACCGTTTTACAGAAAATGCACAATTTAGACGGCCTTATCACTAGAAGTGGCCACCTCTGTCTGTCTGTTTAAAATAAAAACCTAATACTAATGGATTATTTCTCTAGTAAAGAGCTATGTGTACAGTTTTATCTGTCTTAGTTGTACATATTTCTGTAAAAATATAAACTGTAAACTGAGTTTTGTCATGTGCAATAAAGAGTTATCTATCTATCTGGGAATATTTCTAATAGTGTGGAGAGATGTTTGCGTCAGTAAAAATACTACAAGTAAGCCTCCCCTTAACATAGGTACCAATATCAGAGTAATATTACTAAGAGCGTAGCGCGTTGATGTCTTTTTATTTCAATAAAACTACTTTCATCACTAAACGTCTTAATACAAAAAGAAGGAACATCTCATAAAACACATATAGGAGGCGAGCCACTTAAAAAAACTACGTATGCAAAACCCGCATCAGATTTTCGAGTGCTGTAGAGTGCCGAACGTAGCTATCATTCATTAGTAAGTAGATGTACTATCTAGAATCCAATACGACATTTTTTACAAACCCGGGGCACAAAGAACGGGCGGACACCCACACATAAACATCCCAACACATACATCCACAACAGTGCGTTGCGAGAACTTGAAAAAAAATTCAACTGACCTGCGCACACATACTCAAACCCGCGGAAAAAATCACTGACACAAAGAAAGTCTATCCAAAACTTCTATACGAACTTTTGAACGCACATCGACGAGTTCCACTCACACATGCAAACGTACAAGGAAGTTGTGTTAGTGTGCGGGGAGTGCACTACGTACGGACTGGCGCTAAAGTTAGCGCGCTTGTGTGAGTGCCCACAGTTGCATGAGTGCAAAACTTCTCTTTGTAGTAAACATCCTTATATCTGGAGATAATGTGTAAACCAAAACAGGTCCTAATCCTTTAGGAATTAAGAGCAATTTGGTGTGATGAGCAGTGGATTTGTAGCGTTCGAATTTTGGACCAAGTGATGCGCGGAGCGGGTAGTTTTAGTACGAAACTTGGTGGCGCGAGATGCAACGAATGAGATGGATATACTCCAGAGTCCCGTCTCTGTCTGCCGCCACCCGCCGCCCGGGGCGCGGGCGTGGGGGGAGGGTGTCGTGTCGCGTTGATGAACATTTTTCTCATTTTTTTTCCTTTATTTTTACGCGAATCGTTTTTAAAAGGGTTTCGTCATAATTGCGTCGCCGCTCCTGATTACGTTAGCGGCCGATAAGCGGTGCCGAAACGTAAGGAGACACTTCCGTTACGTGTTTGTTGACTGTCAATCTGTAAAATAAGTTGTAAGCTAATTGAATTTCTAAAAAAAGGCAACGTAATTAGCATAATTACTTACATCTTCATTTGCATGTAAGTTGACGGGGTTATCTAATCTAAGTATGTAATCATAAATAACCAACTGAGTAATGTATAATAGTAACTATTATACAGCTACTTAATAAAGTGACTTGTGAACTGCACACAAAAATTCGCAACAAAAGCAAAACGCAGCAAATAGTTACGCAAAAGCAATGAAATTCGTACTCCTCATCCTTTTTCACTCTGGTCAAGACCAAGGAAACAAGAGCAAACAGCCAATAGACAAGCTTCGAGAAAAGGAAAAGAACGCAAAAAGGCTCACGTAAACACGTTGCGTACGCACGTCTCGAGATGTCGCGCTAGACGCGGGAAACTTATTTTCCCGCCTTTTCGCCGTCCGCCATTTTCCGAAACTAGAGATGGGCCGAGTACTCGGTTAATACTCGGTACTCGGCGTACTCGGCAGGTTTTTTGATACTCGTACTTGGCCGAGTAACTCGGTTTTAATGCCGAGTATACTCGGTTTAAGCGAAGCAATGTATTTAGTTAGATATCATCTAAACGACTGGGGAAATCTTTCACAACCTCAATTATGATAATAAATGAGTAGAGACAAAATAAGGAAAACGTTAATAAAAATAATAATATGTGAAATTTTATTAAGTTAGATTGTGTTGTGGTGATCTAAAGCTTTCTGCACGTTCAAGTGACAGACAATTATTTTTATCTTCGTAGACTTTACCAGCCAGTTCTGAAAACCTTGTTCGGGGCCCTGCCCACCACTCGAAAGGACTCTTGTCTTTTGCTAGCAAATTTTCTTTGAAATAGCGGCCTTATTTTTAAGTAAATAAAATGTAAATCCGCCATTGGTCTATATTTTATGTTATCATCATGTGATATATTTTTTATATTTTGTTTTTTTTTTACTTTTTTGGATTTTGTATACAAAAAAAAAAGTAATGGGGCTTTTAGGATCATCGCGCTCTAGTGGCTTAATGAAAGTTTACTCTGCGCGAACCAGGTTTGTACTTGTTTACACACCCGAAACAGAAATTTAATTGAACCGAGTTACTCGGCCGAGTACTCGGTTGGAAAAAAAATGAACCGAGTAATACTCGGTACTCGGTACTCGGCAAAAGTGCTACTCGGCGCATCTCTATCCGAAACTAATTTGAATCTAATTAGAATTATTCATTTGTTTTTTTTATCTTTTTTACAATAATGCTGTTTTACTACTCATGTTTTATAATCTCTGTCATATTCTTGGGAATAACTCTTGCAAGTTATATTAACTTGTGTATTGTTGTTTTGTGAAAATATGATTTTCTTTCTTATTAGAAATTTCGGCA
Source organism: Pyrausta aurata (assembly GCA_963584085.1). NCBI lineage: Eukaryota > Metazoa > Arthropoda > Insecta > Lepidoptera > Crambidae > Pyrausta > Pyrausta aurata. The sequence continues at coordinate 2,435,802 of OY757261.1, forward strand.
GTCGGAAAATTTGAAAAGCCCAAACTTTTTTCACTTATTTTTTTAATTTTGTTGCAGTTACTTACGAACTGTCAAACCATCAACCCGCGAAAAACTAAATAACGACCAATTAAAAAGCATTAAAACAGTAACGAAAAATGTTTAATCCGTTCCGTTCGGGCCGCATCCTCGCGAGGGGCGAAAACAAAAAAAAGCGTTCGTCGGCAGCAGTCTTGATCGGACCGCGGCGCGCGCCGCCCGCAACCAACAACTCTTTAGTTACGTTACGTGTTTCCTTTCGCGTAGAATTAGGACCGCGGTTGTTAGCAATGTGCCCAAAATTGTGACTTTTCGAAACAAAAATAAAACATGCAACTCAACATTATAAAAAAATACCGGCGAATTTTTTGGTAAACACCGCACTAAACGCAGTTCAATCTAGTTTTTTTTTGTTGTTCAGTTCTTTCGTTATGTTGTTTTGGTTGTAACAAACTGTACGGGATCAAACTGTTAGCGACAGACTCGGTAGAAGAGAAGAGAAGAGAAGATGGCGCTCGCGTCTTCTGTCAGCTTGTACTACTCGATCGTGCAGCGGGCTGCCAGGCATTATCTAGAGGACTACTGTCATACAGGTAATTTTTATATATTTTTTTATTATCTTTAAAAAAATACTTTTTTCCAACCCTTTATTTTTATATCGAAAAAATCAAAGTAACAGGAAATAAAGAAAAAAAGAAAAACACTAGCGCGAAGTCCATTCTGTAGGTAAGCGACAAAGCGCGCCGGCACGGCATATAATTACCTTCTTAATTAAATTATTAGGAAATATATTATAACCAAATAATTATATAGCAAATCATTATAATAAAATTAAAAATCAAGTAGCTACCAAACGATTACAACAAATAAAAAAAATACAGAGCTTTCGGTGTAAAGTTTCGTTGACCCGCGAAGTTTGAACAACTTTGGCAATGTTGCGTGCTTAAAAGACATTTTGCTTGCACATAGCCTTTTAAATACAAAATAATGCAAAAAAAAAAAGTTTAAATAAAGATAAGTTACAGACAATAGCAAAGCTCTTAAATTAAAAAGAAGAAAGAAGTTACAAATAACATACTACATACATTAAATTCAAACTACAAGATCTCTATTTCGCAGATAACTTTTAAAGTTTAATAAAACTTTATATTGTAACAATGCAATTAATGAAAAAAATGCGTTTTTAATCTCAGAGATTTTTTCTGTAAATTAAATTATACTTATTGAATAAATCCTTTCAGTTTTCAATGAGATTATAAAAGCTTTCCTAGCACCTGCTGCAATGTTCTATAATTAATGAACAACAAAGCATGCAAATATTAAAATTAATTAAACATTATGACACTAAGTTACAAGCATATAATTTCAATTACTAATTTATAATAAAACATCATTTATCATCATCTAGAAAAAGCACATTATAACTTCTTTTTCTTAAGATCAATTCTTAAGAGTTTTTAAATAAAGCTTTTCTATCCGAGCTTATTGAAACATAACTAAAGCAACAAAGAAGCAAACAATCACATTATATAAGCTCGCACGTAAGCGCAATGAATGTACTCGTAGGGACACTTACATTAAATAAACACCCGAAGCTTTGAAAAGCTGCGGCGAAAGCTCCCGTCCAATTGATTCCGACTTCCAGGAAATAAACGCTTCGCCAATCACTTACGATTTTGTTTAAAACACAATTTACGGATAGTTTTCGAGGACATTTATTAATTTTTCACGGCTAAATAAAGATATTATTTGTCATTTACAGAGTTTTGAAAAAAAGCTCAAAACTCTGTTTTTTTCAAACCTCTGAAACTTTTGTTAACTTCGGAAATAGGTATTCTTATGAAGTTTTTTGTTTTTAAAATGCCATTAGAAAATATAACAAACTTTTAATTTTATTTTCATTTTTCAAATGATATTTATCCGTTTTGTAGCTCTGTGCTATTTTTGTAGCAACTGTTTTAATAAAATTAAAACACTTTGTTGAAGTAAATATAAACGGAACATTGTTGTGATTAGTAGATCAATTTAATTAACTGCTGATCATTTTATTCTGTTATTAAATTAACATTTAGGTTACATGACATTTAACACGGTAGTGACTTACTTACTTGTTATAACACGATAGCTAGTACTTATTCTATCGAATAAATACTACTTCAAGAAGCGAGGGCAGCTTTTTAGAAAAGGTTTCATACATTAACTTCTTTCTATCTTGTATTATTACGCTCGTTTTGTTCCTGTATGGTGTGCTACTATTAGTCCTTAGTTTAGTTGTATAAGTTTACCATATAATCTAAGTAAGTATAATGTTAAAATAAATATAACATTGTCTTAACGTAATAAACAGATTAACATATTGGTAGTTGAGAGGTTAATGCATTTGAAGAAGCAATTAACCTGCAAATAGCGAAGTAATTCCCGCGTGATTCGTTTTTGTATTACTCGGCAATACATATAAATATCGTTTCAATCTTTATCAAATCGCATAGTTAATTGCTTCAATCTAAAATAATAACTTATTCAAATAATTGCTTATAAATCAGAGCTTTCTGCTATAATTTCAGAACGTCAGTTTGTCTCTAATTTTTTCCCTAGACGTATTTGTTGTGGACGCACATTCGGAACGATACTAAAGAAATAAAAAACTCATGACAAGGCAGCATCGTCTATGACCTTAGCCTGTTCCTAACAGAACGAAAAAAAAATAAAAAGTACATTCGAAGCTCATATTATGCGCTTGTCTGTAAGTTTTCAAATGAAATGCGGCTCTACCTGCGAAATTTAATATCTTAAAACTATTAAAAGAAGAACAGGATATTTAAAAATCTCCATCGATATTAACGAACGCATTAAACACGCTCCGTCCGAGTACGCCCTTTCGATGCATCCACCCACGGTACTGTCGGCAACAAAAGTCTTGAAAGTCCAAATACATATTAAACAAAATAATAAGAAGATACATTTAATAAAAAAATATTATGCATTTAATATTTAGAAAAAAATTAAATGCATAATAATAATTAAATTGGTATATAGTCCTATCAAAAGTAAAAAACGACGGAAAATGTCAAACTAAAGTTAATCTTAGTTAAGTTATATATAGGGAAAACTAAAATTTAAGTAATCAATGGTCTATGTTGCAAAACATAATTACCCATGACAATGAATTATTTCAATCCATCTCACGTAAAAATAAAAGCCTCAAACCTATTTATTATATGCATTGTTATGCGTTCACAAAATAGTATTTATAAAACAAAGAAAAAGTACGAACGTAGAATGGAACCCACTATCAAACATTCTTATTTTAATACTAGTTGCTTATTTAGTAGAAATAAGATGAACAACAGTAAATGCTCATTCGATATTATCTCAACCCCTTTCTACCCTAAACCTGTTACATGTAAACCCTAATTACCCGGCCATTAACCCACAATACGTGTTGTCGGCAAGTTCGCTCGTAGTTGAACGCAGTTTGCATTTAGCTATGCAGTCGGAGTTGAGACAAACTTGCTCGGTTAATTGTGGATGTTCGGTGTTCTTCTGACAAATCTTTGATGTTTTAAAACTTTGTTTTCAATGTTTTGAGAATTTTACCCTACGAATAATTTTTCATGTTTTTCAATTGAAAGGTTACCGAGTGAATTAAGTGATCCTTCATTATTAAATTAAGAAAACCCTGTTTGTTTATATGACCTGTTTTATACGGGTTTTTTTAATTCGGATCCTCAAATCAAATATAGTAGAGATATAAAAAAAAACTGAAACCTTAACTAGTTACATACATATCACAATGTTATATTTTATGTATTTTTTGGAATTTGATTTTTGAATCCTCTTACCTTTTCTTGCTTATGTCGCGTTATTTGCACTGCCTGTATTTTCGCTGATCAGGCCTATGGATGTCTGACTGGCAGAAAAAATGCTTTTGCCAATAAGTCCGTATTTAATATATTTTTTTTGTGCGTCAAGTTTTAAATAAATACGATATTCATAAATCATCTTTATTCCTTCCGTCAAGTATTATCCACATTTTAAAAACCCAAGCTTAAAATACCTACGTAAGCACACTTTTCTATGGGTCCTCATAAAGGCACTTATGAGCCCGAGCGTACTAAACCAGTCGCGGCTGTATGCTAATGCGCGACGCAAAGGGCAAGGTCGCAAGACTTGTCGCGATTTGTGCCTGGCTAGTTTTTGATGCATTTTTAGGGTAAAATATTTTTTAATTTTATTTTGGTTTTTATTAATAAATAAATATGCGTAAGACAATACACCAATCATCTGGTTTCAAGTAAGGAATTTTCTTATTTGTGTAACGAAGTACCAGACAACGATTATGACGATGGCGTCTCCCATAAATATTTAAATACACATAACATCCAAGATTCAGGTACAAATGTTCGTGCTCATCACACAAACATTTGCCCCTTGCGGGATTCAAACCGACGGTTGGTTCAGTTGTCAGCGCTAACCACTGCAGCAAACGGGTCGTCATGATCGTCAGGAAATATGTCAATATTCATTCCTTTTCGCAATTCAACAGTGATAGGCATTTTGTTTTTTCTTCCATACAACTCTGTCAATCAGCACTAAATCATCTTAGAGAAAAATACAGCCAATAATTGATAGGCCACCGGCGGTCGCGTAAACAAAAGAATGACAAAATAATGTTGAGATGAAACATTTAAGATAATTATTACTGTAATTCATTGTATTGCATAAATAAACTGACAACAATATTATAATCATAATCTTAACCCAGAGACCCGGGGATCGTGCAATAAGACCTAAGGCCCAACTCTAAATAACGAACTTTTGGTCGTTATTAATTAAAAATATAACAGTCGCACGCGCAGCCGAATGTGCTCTGTCATGGAATGCTCTGAATCACTCGTCTTTTGTGTCCGATATTATTACTAGTTTATCGATAGAAAGATAGGCTCACACTGGTTTAATTCTCGTGGATGGTTTTTGCTAACTCTACTTTAAACTTTATTTTGCTCTTTGTCTGTTTTATAGCTGTTTTATCTCTGTCTAACTGGTAAAGGGATATTACACCTTAGCATAGCAACACTGTTTATCATCAAAAAATTAAAGAGCTATGCTCTTGTAGCTGCAGTTTTTTCTATAAAAACTATAAAACTTAGTAGATGAGTATTTAAGAAACATATAAAACTGTATTTTGAGAGCTGTGGATTTTGTTGCAATAATAATAAAAAAATAATAAAAACTCTAAATTAATAAAAGAAAGAAATTAGGGCAGTTAGTCCACATCGCAATTTAAACCGGGGGTTTTTCTCCAAAAAAGTTGAAAGCCTTTTCTGACATGTAATGATCCTGTGCAATGGCGAGTACACGCCGCCATCAAATAATCAACACTGTAATCGATACTAGGTATACTGATTGTCAGTTTTTCATCATAGGGCGATTTGGTCGGGAATTATTAAATACGCAAGTAGTTGTAGGAGTGAAGCATCGTATGATTTATGGTATGCCTTATGACTCAACTAAGACAAAACTTTAACTCTACTATAATGGTTTGCTGGATCAAAGTGTTCCCTTGATACTACGATTTGGGCATTTTTAATCAGTCAGGTATCAAACGAATGCCGAGAGTCGCATAACAATGGAATTTTTATTGTGTCTCGTTTACACATACTTGACGAGTTAAGAAAAGAGTGAAAAGGCTGTTACTTGTCAAATGAATACAGCCCTATTCAACACCACATCATCATAGATAATACTGTGGCCAAATGTCTATTTTTCCTCACGATTCCGATACGTTAAACGTTTGACGCAACGAAATCGAATGACACCATTTTTTTTTCATTTGTCCTGTGTAGGTATTTAGATTATTATCTAAGAAAATTAATCACACTTCGTCCAAACCACACCTATTGGCAAAACATGTACTATACGTTCATTTTGGATTACATATATCTATTATCTTGCAAAAAACATCATAATGGTGAAACAGAGGACAAACTCATGTCCTTTGAATGTGAATTGGAAACCAGTTCGGTTACCATCCTGCGATAGAAATATCCAGAATTATACATATACTCGTACAGTACAGATATACTTATTAATGTCCTCGTACCTACAGAATTCATTTTTAAGCTTGGTGTTTCTCTACGAGATCGAAACAGAAACGAGGAGATACGTAGAAGAACTAAGGTAACGGACATAGCCCTGCAAATTAGTAAGCTCAAGTGATAGTGGGCAGGGCACATAACGCGTAGAACTGATGGCTGTAGGGGCAGAAAAGTCCTAGATTTGAGACCCTTCGACCAAAGGCGCAGCGTAAGACGTCCACCGACAAGATGGACAGACGACCTTGTAAAGATTGCAGGATCACACTGGATGCAGACCGCTCACAACCGGTCGCTGTGAAAATCCATGGGGGAGGCCTATGTTCAGCTGTGGACGTCCTTTGTCTGATGATGATGATGACCTACAGAATTCGGCTACGTAGAGTCTAATCTCAAGAAAATTTGCCGATTTCGTAGTAGATTTTGTTTTTTTTTTAAATTTAGGTAGGTTAGTTGGCGATTTAATTAATACTTTCAACACTCTAAGGGCGAAGCCACATCAGTCTCCTTTGCGTTGCATTGGTTTATAACACTCATATCTCGAGTCAGTTGCACATGCGTTCCGACAACGCATCGCAACGCACCGTGTGGCATACCGTTTGTATGTAAAACGACGTATGGCGTTACGTTGCGTCTCCGTTGCGATGCATCGGCGCATCGCCAATGTTACTTCGTTCTAAGGCTTTATATTGCAACAGTGTTCTGTGACGTGGCAACGTTGCACCAACTTACTGCTGTTACAGTTATTACATAGCTCTTTCTTTGATTCATATAATACTCTTTAAATCCATTTTTGTGAGTCCGTTTGCCAGGTGGCAAAGGCCTCCTCCAATCTGTTGCTGTTACAGTATCGAACGTCAATACTCTGTCTCACTGTAACAAAAAAACACTTTTTTGTGAGCTTGAGTTCTGAAACTAAAACCTAAGCTGTAGTTATCTCAAATCTCAACCAGGCTAATGCTCAACCGCGGACAATTTTGCAAAACGTTACAACTCCAAATTGCGTCGAAATTGGTGCAAAAAAGCCAATTAGATGATCTCGGAGACCGGCGGCTTCACGGCCGGCTGCCGACACCAACTGTACAAGTCATAAAATTAGATTATTGAAAGTGTAATGGAATTTTATGAACAAAGTGTCAACAGTACAATTATATTTGACTAGAATTTTAATAGAATCGTTTAACTAATTAGTATTAACGATTATACTCTGTATCTCTTTTCGACAGGGCCAAATAATTAACGTTTGTAATCAGGTTTTAATCTTGCTTGAGGAATTTATTTAATAAATAACAGAAAAAATGATATTTACATTATAAATAACCCTAAATCTAAAGAATAAATATGAGAAGAAAAAAAAAAGGACTTATATCTACCTACTATAAATAAAAAATATCTTCTAAATTTCCGCCGCTTGGCGGCAGGGTGCCCAGGAGGCTGGCAGCATTGCCTCTTTGTATGGCTTGACCCCATAATAAGCTATGATTTTATGAAGTAGCAAGCATGCCCAATAAAAATAGTAGTAATTTGACTGTGTTCGGTGGTTTTAATTTGAAATAGATAATTAGGTACTAATATTTTAAGAGTCATGTATGTGATAAAATATACCTAGTGTATACTCTACATTGCAAACTTTAAGGCTGATCCTGAGGTTCTAATAGCAAATGCCATGTTTATGGATCCTTACATTTAAGAGATGTTTCGCATAACTTTTGTTCAGTATATTTCACAAATATGTTCGGATAAGATTCGTCCTAGGACACCTGGAAGCCCTAAAGTTGCGCACGCGCGGTTTAACCGCAGGAAAAACGCTCGGCTGCGCAGCTTGATGGCTGCCAATTCGATGCTGAACGCCTTGTTTGCGAACGGTACTGAGATATTTTTAGATATTTGATGTTTTTGACACTAGGTTATGTATACAAGCATTTTATGGCTTCTCAGAAAGCCGATTGATGCAAAAAATTGCATTTCTTATAAAAATTGGCATAAAAAGCAGTGTAAAAACTGGGTTTAAATTACCTAAACTGATATCGGGAGTGTAAAATACAACTTCTTTACTTATTGTAGAGAAGTTGTATTTTACTTTATGTCTAAAAAAGAAACGCATTTTTTTTTGGTGATTTCCAATTTCTCTCTTAAAACCACTACCGCGTTTCAAAGGCTTTATTTAACCGATTCTTTTGTGATTCTGAATGTCGTACATCCCAGCTTCGATTTTATCAAACGTGTTTGTGACTTAGTACCACTACCGTGTGTATAAGGCACTAAATTAGAGTCACTACCATATGTCATAGACCCTTTACACACTGCGACTTTTAGCATCGATACTAACGCGCGTTTTGGAAACGCGATGCAGCATCGCGACTGCATCGTTTGCGTCACTGCTAAAAGTCGCAGTGTGTAAAGGGTCTTAAGCCCTATACTTTATCCTCACGTGTGGCCACACGGTGTATAATTTACAAACAAACGCACACGACGTCCGGCCACGGGCCACGCTCGTTTTTCGCCACGCACCATCGATAATTGCCAAAACATAGATAAGAACTGTTACTTGGAGGCTTGTTAACCAACCATGCGGGAAAATCTGAGAATTGCACCCTCCAGAATTAGTTTAACACTGGGTTGTAACAGCAATTGCCGTCAAATGACCGGACCAAGACCAAGGGCCTAAATGGCTGAAACAAATACATTAAGAATTAGTAGAGCTACTTTTAGTTTTAGTTTGAAATTATTTAAATTAAATTTGACATTTTTATTTAAAATCATTTTGAAATAAACGTATTTCTGCCGTGCTGTGTGAGAATAGGGTGGAAATTCCTTCTTGTCGTTTTGTGCCACTAAAATGACTGGAAGTACTACAAAGTTCATTTTCTCCGGATCATAAAAAAAATTGTGATACATTTATTCTACAAAAAATTAAAACTACATACATAAAATAAAAATCAATATTCAAAGATTGTAAAATTTTCGGTAGCAAAGTTCGCATTTTAATTAATATGATCACTGTAAATCATTCCACCCAGACGATTATTCTTATTCAATAGCCCAAAAGCTACATTTACAAGTGGTTGCGCAACTTTCATTTTTCATACGAACAGGATTACAAGTAAAAACAAAACAAATACAAAACCGGTACCATCTCGGATGGTAAATTATGTTCTAACTGGATAAGTCACATTGAAACCATGTCAAGGAACTTGCTAATGTCCAGACATATTAAAATAGGTGTGAGGTTGGTCTAGGTATCCTTTTTGAAATAAATACCTAATGCACATTTGCCTTTTTTCTCATTTGATTTGTTCATAGCATCACGATAAACCTCTGTGGTTTTTAGATGTTGATAATTCCTATATATTCTCTTGTAATTTTGTTAATACGATACTAAAAATAAAAAATAAATGAGTGACAATAGCTTCTTGTCCTATAGAAACCATAGCGTGCTAAAAATAAAGCTAAATGTGGACTGGGTGCAGTGTTGATGTCATGTGATTTTCATTTTTACTTAAAAAATATTCAATTTTGATAACATAATTTGACTACGTAAAAATATTCTTCAAATATCTGCGATTTTAATTCCCACACACTGTAGAGGCATGTTTCACTCGGGTAATGTTAAGTAGTTTAAAAAAAACAAAAGAACTCTTTTAGTTTTAATGCCCAGTTGCGTTATCGATATTTAACTCAATTAATTAAGAAAAATACCTTAACCAAATGTCAGAATGGCTATATTTAAATTTTCATTGGTTAAAGTATTTTATACTATCTATCCCGCAACTGGGCCTTAGTATACGTTGCCCTTACTATTTAACTACTAACCTAAGCCAATGGTCGTCACGCCGCACACGCCGGTGTGTTTACAAACAAATGGTAACTGTACACTGACTCTTATCAGCGTTATGATAAGGCACGTGACTTGAGTATTAGGGCCTTAATACTGGGACTTTAATGAAAACGAAGAATTGTAATAAGAGGGTTAGGGATTGAGATGAAGATACTTTACCGATGGTTCATGAATCAAAACAATACTGTTTTGATTGACATTTAATGCCCATAACGATACATTAGGGGCATTAAATGCATTTAATATTCTTTAAAAAACTCTGTAATCCTTTAAATAATGCATTATATACAGAATACGGTCACAATTCTTAATTAGACATTTTCATAATTCGCAATCACAACGTCATAGTTAAAACGCAGGTATATATTATTTTGGAAATAAATAAGAATGTTGTTTTAAACTTTCATGGTCACTAACATTAAATAGATACGGGATTGCTACCATGTACCTTATACACATGGTAATACATGGTACATGGTAGCAATCCCGTATCTAACTATTCTAATAAGAATGTTTGTTGAAAATAACTTTCAATTATAAATGTTTTTTACTTAGTTGAGTTTAGTATATATCATAAGGAAAAATCACTAGCAAAAAGGTATAATATCAATAAAAAAGAAACTTTTCTGTAGCCACCTGTAAGAATGCGAAAGTTGCGTGAGGGTTCAGCCTTGACCCTCACCTTGAGGTCAATATCCGATGTCGAGCCGAGAGTGTACACCCCTGCTTATGCGTGTGTATCTCTACTATTGAGGACAAATAAATAATATTGAGACTTCAGTCTTGGGAAGAACCGTAATATGCATTTTTAATCGACTTCTTAGGTTTTAAACGTAATGTGAGCACGATAAATTAACGAGTTAAGATTTATTATTTATTTATTTAAGAACTTTATTGCACAAGTAACAGTGTACAAAAGGTGGACTTAATGCTTAAAGCATTCTCTCCCAGTCATACCTTTAGGTCATGCAGAAAGAATAATTAATACTAGATTACGTTACGATTAGATACGATTAATTAATACTAGATTTCAAATATGGCATAATTTTATTTAGAGCCTTTTTATTTTTTACACGAAAAATCGCATTATTGTTTAAATAAAGTTACAGTTAATAGGTATGGATCTATGAATTATTAGCTTATTTTTAAATTGAAACCTCACAATAGGAAATTTTACATGTACATTTAATTTAATTTAGTATAGAATAGAATAATTTTATTTGCATTTATATATATGTACATAATGTCATCTTACTGATCTTTTCTTCGTCGTTATCTCTATTATCATCTAAGTTTTCCTCTGTGATGTACCTATACATATACCTATACGAAAAACTTCCGAACATTCTAGTTTATTGTGCAGAATTTACTGCACAGGGTTGTGTTTCCTATCTTCGTGCAGCATCAAGGGTAACCCGCAAGGGTCGCGGTGACCTTGACTCTAATCGTCGACCTTGGCCTCGGGTCAATACGCGTGTGTGCACCACCCCTTATAACATTGTTATGCGTTGTTATTGTGATATGGATGGAGAATTTTAGCGGTACTTGTTTTTAAGTCATGCTGGTAGTGTCACGCGACTTCGACTGCAAAATAACATAGAGTTGTTTTTATTACTCTCAGTAAATTCCTTAATTAGCCTGCTTATTTTAAAGCATACTTTTTTTTAATATTTAAAGTTGCTTTTCTACATATAACAAAAATGAATCGTTAGAATATTTTTTTTTAATTTTAATAATAGTTTTTATTCACGAATAAATAATTCAGCCCTATTCGTATTCTAATTCTAGTCATCTAAATACAGCAAATAAACGATTTCCTATTTTTATCTTCAAGGGCATAATCCAAACATAATACAGCCATCAACTCTTTTATATCCTTTATCTTTCATAATTGGCTATTATACCGCATTATCTATGGTCAAAAGGAGAAGCCCTCGTAACTTGATCAGCGTAACAAACCATACGCAATCGGAGTTTACGCCCTAACCCAGCATATGTGTCTCGTTGGGCACAGACAAATAGATCGCCCTCATAGACCCGGGGCATAGACTACAGAGGATCATAGAGACCTCATAGATCACACAAGAATACACCCTTGTGAGTAACATCTTCCGCACAGCAATTCAAAAAGAAACGTAAATCAAAAATCAATCAAAATAAAAAAAAATACATAAGGCCAACTATTACAGGGCATTACTGCCCTGTCTGATGAATAGGTGGCCTTATTTGATTTTAACCTATGATAAAAGGGTTTGAAGTAAATTAAACTTACATAATATGTGACTTTCGTCGACAATATAATAGCTCGTAGTATCATAGCCGTACTGACGAGTCAGATTGCTGTCCCATCGGGTTAAGAGAGTAAGAGGAATAGAGAATGCACCTGTGTTTGCGCACACACTTGTGCACTATAATATCTCCTGCGCAGTCGGTTAGTCGTTGTGACAGACCACCGTAGTCGAAATCGGCTATTATTATTAGGACTGACGAGTATGTTCCAAATCTTCTTTAATATCTAGCCCATATAGCCGCTCTGAAACATGACGTCCATTTCATCATTGTTTGTCTTCCAGCACGACTTTACGGAATTGACTACTAGGCAGTCAACCTATCTCGCAGAGTAATTAACATTTTATGCTCTCAATTCTAGAACTTTCTTTTGTAAACTCTGGGCATTCTCGCAACTTTATTGGGCTCACATCTGCAGCATCTATTAACATCCTTTGTCTTCTACACTGACCCTCTGTTTGGGCAGGTCGTCAAAATTAACATAGTAATGCGGATAGCACGCATTAGGCTTAGAATTTGTCTATTATTTGATCAACAATGCGAAGGGGCGAAAATCTCATTTCGATCCAGAGATATTCAGTCAACTATGCTTTTGTTGATGTTGACTATGATCTACATCATAATATGGAAGCCTTTTTGTAGAGACAATATTTATAAGTTACGTCATAATTTGTAAAACCACTTTTACTCTTACGGCCTGTTTCACATAATAAGTTCTGATAAGTCTTATGCTACAAATTGACGTTTTGTATTTAAATTATTATTTGGATAGTGCTTATTCGTCGATGGTGAAACAGGCTCTTTAAAGCAAAACAATTTATCATGAGAGTAGGTAAATCTGTCACATGTAATTTAACGAAATACTTACTCTTTTTTTTATTTAGCAAAATTCGAGTAAATTGTTACAACGGAGACTAAAAAACTATCTAAAAGAACAAGCTTCAATAAAGCGATGTTCAGCGAAGACTATGATACTTATTATGTCATTTCAACAAAAAAAACACCAAATCCTTCGTTTAGCATACCATCAGCATTCTTTTCTCCATTGAACCTTCAATCGTGTTTAAATAAAGTCATATATTTGGATTGAACAAGCTAGACGGCCGGTTTCGGGTGCTTTGGCAAATCACGTGACATCGCGTGAACGGACTGGGCTGGCTGGCACGCTTGTCTGAAGCGGGTGGAGCCACAGTTATAGCGGGAGATATTTCAGCTGTGTGATTCAGCCATACCTTTAGGAAAAACGAGGCTTTTCTATGTCACTGCAATTTATGTAATGTACCAGAGAATATATAGCTTGGCTCATTAATAACCCCAAATAGTCCATGAAGGACCAGATAATGGCTAAACTGACTTCTATCACAAAACGCAAAGTAACCTTGAAAAACGACAGCTAAGTACAAAGCGCAACTGTTCTTTTAAGCCAATCGCTTGCGCAATCGTCTGTACAAGCTTTTGGCTTTTGGCTTCAGACACAAAATTCTTCACTATACCATCTTTTTTTTTGGTACATATTTCGCACAGTCGTAGAGGCTCATTTTGACACTTTCTGTTATCAAACTCTGTTAATCGGATAATATCAGACAAGTGCAAGATATACCCAATACACAAGGGCCCTCTCTGTTCCTTCCCTAACATTGTCCGGTGAGACGCTCCGACATGACCGGATTAAGCTCCGGACCAACGGATTAACGTGGGTCCTGAATCCGCTTGCACTGCGCCCCAACCATAAAGCTGTAGTATTCGTGAAGTCTTCGCAAGTTTCGCCATTCGATATCAGCGGTTAACTGTAGTTACTACTATAGTAGTAGGTACAAGTATAGTAGTCCCTAGACTCCTAGACGAGTTGTTTATTGCATGTCTGGCGCGAGGCCTTAAAATGAATGTTTGTTAGCAATCTGAGCGTTTTGTAGACTTTCCTAATAAATGTTTGAACTATAAACATCTATTGAATGCCTATTTTTGGGATATGAAATGAAAAGGCTACAAGATCCGCTTGGGAATTTACTTTTATGATGTGCAATATAGACAATGAGTAAGCTTATTTCCTTTCTTCCTTTCCCATTTATAAGAAGCTGTACACATAAAAAAATCGCAAATCGATGTACAGGTTTGCAATTTGGCACTCGCATACTAGAGGTGAAAAGAGTTTTTTTGACCCGAAGTACAAAAAAATCGTCGGTTCACAAAATATTTTGTATGGGAAATTAAGAAACTTAACAAACCTATTATGTATGATATCATTTGAAATGGCCTTTTAAGGCGCTTCTGAAAATATTGTACAGTATTACATTTCAGTAATTTTTATTGAATTAAACCAAAAACAATTTTTAAACCATGCCAAGTTTGGGCTCCTCCTGTTACAATATGGCTGAAGTTTTGTTTATTGAATTTACCACAAACTATGCTTAATATCCTTATTCCTAACTTCAGGAAAGCACTTTGAAAATTATTGCGTTTAGTATTTTTTTGGAATTTTTCAAAACCACAAACCGAAGATTTTTTTTTGGTACTTCGGGTCAAAAATTTTATTTTCGCCTCTAGTATGTGTGTGCCAAATTGATTTGCGGTTTTTCCTTAAAATTGAACTTTTTTATTTTTTGTCCACTATTTTGTGCTTTGAACACCACAATTTTAAAGATTTTTAAAACCCTACATTATTTAATATGACCGATGATATAAAAATATTTTTGAAATTGAGCCTGAAGAAATGTTTAGATCCATAACAAGGTACATTTTGCAAAAGGTAAAGGGTTGACCTGAGCTAAGAAACTCAAGAAAATCTGCATACCGACAAAACAAAGCATATTTTGTGACTCAAAACAATTTACAACGAACCCGAATCCTTATTCTCGGTCATAGCATTCCCCGTCTTACTGACCTACAAATAAAAGCTATAATTCTGCACGCCCGCACAGAGGTTCAGTCTCCCGTCTGGTGCGAGTCTGCGGATTGGAGTCAAGTACCAATTGCGTAAGCGGTCAATGTCGCCATTGAGTTGCAAGTGCACTGTGCAGTGCGTTAGGATATGTTGTACTTAGGTATCGAGGACACAGAGCATCTTAGGGTCTGTACACAGCGGCACGGCAAAGCTGTTGGTGTATACCCACAGATACTGCAATAATGAGGATTTATCCATAAATTTGAGATTTTGCAGCATCCTTAAGTGTAGGCATACGCCCGGATAGCGTAAAACACGGGGTTCGATTCCTCGTCTGTCACAAAGTCACGGTTGCTTTTTACAAGTGCAATTTATATCCTTAAGTGTGTCGAAATTATTATTATATACTTGCCGCACTGTGACGTTGCCAATTTCAGGCATAAATAAATAGTGACCCCTATTTTATTATGTCTAGAATTGTTGACTGTCACTTGTAGCTTTTCTTGCATACCTACTGTGCAATCTGCGTTAGATTAGGATCTGAATGCAAGTCATCTTGCTGGATTAGTAATGAAAATGAGTCCATGTTAGATCGCTGTATTATAACCGATGTATCTACATGTATATGTATATTCTGGGATATTTGAGTATACCAATTGCATAAGCAGCGGTCATTGTCACCGTTTGAGTTGCATTGCACACTGTGCAGTGCGTTAGGTTAGTTTGTGCTGTCGATGACACGGGCTTCACGGTCTAAGGCCAGAATCGTTTGCACGACGCGTCCCACCATCCTTGCTTGAAGATACGACAGTAACTCTTTTTTTCTTTTGTTCATTATTGGTTCCCTTTATTAATTATATAACGTAAGAAATAAGACCTACCTAATCAAAAAAAAAACATTTCCTTGTGGCAAGGTGGCTATGATGCTGTCTTCGTTGCCGCGTTGGATAGTTATGCTAATCCTTTGAGCTAGGAACCAGTCAACTTCCTTGAATTTCGCTAACGTCAATATTGTATTAAAAATACAAATTTTTAACTTTCACGTGATTACCGAAACATAAACAGCTGTCTGAGAACCCAATTAAATTGTCACAAATGCTTTACTACCAGTGTTTAAGAATTTGAAAGAGCATCCTGAATCTTCGAAATCACATTGATTAGGAACGTATTCTGATCCTTAGCTGATACACGTCATAAGGTCCAAACTGCCAATCATCCAATCACAAGCGAGCCTTAGATTTGTTAACTTTCGTAATAACTACCAAAGGCAAAGTGATGTAATTTATGTTGCTTAGCCCAAAAGCGTGAATGGTAGACAGTGAGCTCCTATTACTACGTATACAGAAGCTTTGCCAAGTAAAAAATGTATCGCAAATACAACGACAAGATTATGACGTATTCCTTAAAATTTGAATTTCAAAACCACTTGTATATGTGGCGGCAATTCATGGCGTACGAGATTTATTTGTGGTGTCAGTTACATACACTAGTACTAGTATTAAATACTGTTCAATGCATAACACCAATATATGTAGCAAAAAGTACATAAAGCTTAAATAAATTGTAAATTGACCTACAAACTCCACTCCAGACAGAGCCCAGTCAGACACAGCCCAGACCCTGACCGCCGCCCGCGCAGGATGTGACGTCACACCGCTTCCGCTAATTGCGTCTGCGCCGGTCTGACTCGATGATGCTGGGCTAATTGATTCTAATACAGGGTGACAGAACAAACATTATATTTTTCCTGTAATCTACTCAACTCTACTTAAAACCCTTGTTACCGTTTCAAAAGTGGTTCACACTGGTTCTCCTTGGTGTCTGAAACCCTGGCACAAGCAAATTAGTTCTTTGCCTATAAGGAGTTTTATATCTAACCAACAATCAACCGATGGTTACGACATTTAACCATTAGCTGAGTCACTATCAATCACACAACTGGGCCTAACCCATTATGGTGTGATCTCTTTGTTAATAAGTTGTTACTTATTTAAGAGAGCATATTACTTAGAAAGGTTTCTGAACTCACACACTTGCATTACTTGATAAAATATCCAAACTGCATTATCATGCTACTCATTAGCATGTGCATCACTTTCGCGGCGATGAAATCGCTATCTTATCTTGATTGAGATACAGATCATATTTAAATAACGGCCGTTCCTTAAACAAAGTGGTTAAAAAGTTATAACTTTGTAACAATTCATGTGATACAACGTGTTATTTATGAATTGTTTGAATGCGCAAAGCGAGCGAATGTAGATTGTAGACCCGCCCTACTTCCAAACTTCGCCAACTAGTTTGCATCCCGAGACGCACGGCGGATTCCTTTGCCCACATCCGAAAAAAAATGAGAGCGTGCCATTCAAACTCGCTTGGCAACACTGAAAAATGCATTCGCGAGACAAAAGCAGGCTATTACCGCTCCAGGATTAGCCCTATTGACACTACGTTACCAATTAAAAAGGGAGGGGTGCCTTTTCGTCTCGGTTTTTTCAACAGACGGTTTTTCAGGCCGCGGGCGAACACCCTCCCCCACCCTTGGCGGTACAGAAAAATCAATAACGCAGTACTTTTTTCCTCGCGTAAAGCATGCACCGACGTGCGGCTGTGTGGGACACGCACACACGCGCGCGCGCTGCAACGGGCTGCCTACGTTTTTCCGACGGAATTAAAAACCGTGGGCGTCCTTACGTGCCTTTGATTAGTGCACCTGAAACTTACACAACAACCAGATAAACCCTTTCCAATAACAAATCCTTTATACCTAAAATAGAACAAACTCGGATTTCAGAGATACCGAAAACAATTTCAAAACATTCTATCATCAGCCTTTTGTACGAATTCTCTCCGAGAAATCGCCATAACTCGTGCTCTTAAAAGGATTGCGATGGAATAACGTACAGATTCCTCAAGGAAACTCGCTGCAGACACCCCTATATGTATACCTACGTAGACGTTGTTAACGTCTAAAGCAAGGAACTGTGGTGACCTTGTGAATAGCCCGAATGGCGCGCTTCCGTGATCTTTGAGACCCGCTCATTCATACGACATAAAGCCTTTAACGGCCGGCACGTATCCCATACAATTTGCATACTCCTAATGCCCAATACGCGCGACAACCGCACATCACTAATTGCAAACGCAGACTAACGTAAAAAAAGCATCACATTTAAAAAAGGAACGCTTTGCACATTTTTATTTCGCAATCGCAATGACTGAAGTGACTCCATCCCGCTTGCACGGCATTGTTCCGGCGCGGATCTCGTCATCAGTCCATCTTTGTCTGCCGCGTTCTTTTTTTAAATGTGCAAAAATATAAAAACGCCGAATGTTGGGGTGGGGCGGCTGCAGTGGTGTGCGGCGATAATGCTGGTTTTAGGGCTTTGCCCGATCATAAGTCAATACCGCGCTTGAGTACGGACTCGGACTCGAGTCCTCGAAACAGGAAAATAAAGCAAACAATAACCAGACGTGCCTTTCGAAACAAACTTGAACTTCAAAAGCGCAAAAATGCATTCACGAACGAAATATCTTAGCTGCCTAACTTGAAAGGAAACACGCTCCGAAATGAATGGTCTTGAAGTAACCATAAAAATAATTTGCGCTTTAAAACAAGTTTTAAAATTGCTTTTCGATCGTATACTCGCTTCCTTATTTCTTTATTATTTACGTTGTGCAGTATAAGACAGTGGACACCATTCTTAATCATTAAAAGAAAACTAAGTAAAATTAAACAAACAGTTAGCCCTTTAATTAATATGGGGAAACTCAAGTAGACAAGTGCCTAAGATTTTTGACAGTATTTCGAAAATTGTCAGGAAGTTAAGAGTCTATTCGTAATTTTAGCAATTATTTAAGTATATCTAACATTACACAGATGGTTTAGAATACAGGGAATAAA
The DNA here is from genome assembly GCA_963584085.1 of Pyrausta aurata. Lineage (NCBI taxonomy): Eukaryota > Metazoa > Arthropoda > Insecta > Lepidoptera > Crambidae > Pyrausta > Pyrausta aurata. The sequence goes on from OY757261.1 coordinate 2,454,827, forward strand.
TAATTTTATTAATGCCAATGGTTGCAATTAACATAATATCAGTAACATTTAGGAGCTGAAAATAAATTTAGAAGACACCAGAAACGTAAAATGATGATTATGGACTAATATTTACTAGTCACAAAGTCTTAAGCTACTGGACCCAACATCAGAGGTAATGTTGTCACACCTAGCGACAAGTTGTCAGACAGCACCACTAAATAGTTATTTTAACAAAAAATGGCGGACACCTTTCTCCATACCTTTCACTCGAATTAGCGCTCTGTTAATTTTGACATAACAACACCAGCTACTTGTAGTTCGGATCAAAGAGATCGATTCTTATAAATGTAAATAAGTTGAATAAGTTTTATCAAGCATGATGATAAGATAAAACTCATTGCAAATATGTACATTGCTTGCTCTGTCATAGATTCTCTCCAAGCCACTTCTGGGGCCTAATTCAAATATTTGAATGAAAACAAAATTGTAATGAAAATGCTATTTTTAACAGTTCAGGCTAAATGACAAAAATAGCACTTCCATTACGATATATATTATTAGGATTCCAATAGCAGAAATGACAACCAGGTCTAGAGACAAGAGCAAACTCATTAAAACAGAGTTTGGACTCTTTTATTAGACAGAGCAATCATTTTAAACTTAACTATTCAGTATTTCTTACTAATTCACAAGTCTTGAAGTCTAATGTGCCCTAAGCACAGTTAAAAAGGATCCCCGAATGAAAAATAATATGTAATTCACAAAATGTTTTCTCGGTTATCAAACAGTTTCAATGGTTATCAGAGACATTAAAACTCACTAGATTTTTAAGGTAATTAGACCTTATATAAGTGTAACCCATTATAGAACATATAAATATACATTTGGTATAAATGATAGTCAAGTTGCGGTTAAAACTGATGTTTGCAATGTGGTGGAAGTGTTTAATGTTAGAATGTCATTGCGGTTCAAGAACCAGTTAACCATTCACTTGAGCTGTTGTACCTATGTCAATGAGTACTAGTAGTTTGATAGTTCAAATAAAAAAAAGATAGCTACGTTACCTTCCTTTTGGGCTTACTGAAATCATATCAAATTATTTATTTTAGGTACAGATGTTATTTAAAGCTAAGCACATGCTTGCAAGGATAGGTATAGCAACAAAACATACTCATGAACTAACGTTATAGCTATAGGTAGTTTAGTACTAGTATTTTAACAAGGAAATCGTGTAGAAATGAGAATAAATAGCATTTTACAATTTTGATAATGCTCTACAGAGATAAATGGTCTATTTCAGTAAAGATATTGACGGATTGGTAGTTTTTATCGTTCAATAGTTACATTCGCTACTCCACAAAATGTATTTAATACTTTGGCTCAAAACTGGCACTGATGTTTTAAAAATACCGTACTAGCGCAACTCAGAGATGGCTTACAAGTCATGGTAAAAAAATCGTTACTCTTTTTGTCTCTATCAAAAGTAAATAAACTGACAGCAACAGAACTACGAATTGTAAAATTGGAATTAACTAACCCAAACTATGCAATTATCTTTTACTACACAGACGTAAGCTTTACGATAACTGTACCCCAATCACGAAAAACTATCGACTGCGTAAGGGTATCGAGAAATGTCAATTCGTATGAAAATTGGACTAGCGCCCCTAGTGGTGCGTATAGAAATTTATTTTTTAATATAGATTTTTACACTTCTCGATACGCTAACACAGTCGATAGTGTTTCGCAATTGGGGTACTGGTCAACCAATTGCAAAACTTGAAAGCAGATGTAACCAATCACTAAATACAATATGGAACAAAAGTATTCAAACAATACAGGCCGATATCTCAAACATTAAGCAAACGAAATAAGATCAATTCGATTATTATGATACCTGATCTGTCGTGACGTTTTAAAAAAACAAATTAGCATACTAGTCTAGCAAAACAGTGTATGGAAAAAACCATAACTCCTTTATTTGTGCAGAACATCTATTTTAACATTGAGGTAGGTCGTCATTCGTTACAGCCTCGCCCACTTTGGAATATTAAAAACTGTTTATATTATTTATTATAGTCCAGTTTGTAATAACAACACTGCGTTTATTATGAAGCAAGCTTATAAAATCACTATTTAACAAACATTGCTGAGTGAAAAATACATTGAGGAAAGTTAAAAGTTGTTCAAAGTCTACAAATAGAACAATGTTTAATTTTAGAACTTCAGCCAATTAATTTTATTGCTTCGATTAAGACAAATTGTATTGGTCAATGAAAAAATCATAAACCATATCTCCCGTTTATCGTAAGAATGGGCCTGTCATGTCACCCGATTTTGTCCGTTTCGTGTCAATTCAGTAGATTTTTCAATTTAATTAAATTTTTTTATTCAGACATCAGTCCATACAATTAAAAAGAAAAGAAAAATCATACAGCCAGCAACATGAACAACAAAATCAATAAGAATAATTGCACACCTTTCCTTGCTACATCGCACAGTGACAGGTAATACAGGATACTACTTACTGCTTTCCTATTTTCGGACACAAGATCGCGCGCCAAAACGCACCACAGAGAAAAACTTCTTCTTTTTAATTCTCAGCTCAGACACCGCATGTTTTCAGCCAGTGTCCGAGGAAACTTCCTTCCCCTCCCCAGGATGCGGCATACGAAAAAAGAATCTGAGCAAAAAGTTCCCGCCGACCTTACGCAAGTATCGTTTTATTGCGATGCCCGTGGCCTCTTACCTCATAACACAGTTTCTCCCCACCTTTTTTCTTTTTTCCTTTCTTCCGCGCCGTGTGTAGAAAAAACTTTGCCCTGCTCAACTTTTCAGTATGAGAGTGCTGATTTAGATTCAGAATCTTTTGCTTAAGAGGCGCTGTTACTGCACCTATTTTTACTGCTTTCTTGTTACTTGAAGTAAGCAAACTTTTCTTTGAAACTACTCGCTATTTTCAAGTACATAAATACACATAATTATTGACAAGTCTTATCTAAAACACTTTGTGATAGTATGACGTCCGTTAAAATACTAAATTAATTAATTAAAAAGCTAAGCAAGCAATCTAATTAGGAAATTTAAAATATCTCCGCGGTTTTCTAAAGGTAAACCCTAATTTATGTCCAGCACTCGTCATTTACCAAACTATTCAGCGATTCAATTAATACGTAGAAATATACTTGTGCTTATGCGAGTACGTTTCTATTCAGACCTAACGAACGGTATTTCATTAAATTCCTGAGGAAAACAAGAAAAATTCTTTTGAGAATTAAATATAATTACAGCTTCGTTAAACTCCGCTGAATATCTCAAGTAAAAAGCGCTTTCAAAGAGCGGTATTAAAAACTGAAAACCGAGAGCCGTCGCCATTTTGGCTCGACTTTAGAATAAGATATTTCGAAGGCTGTAGAATTATTTTATGCCTGATTTATAAAATACTTGAGATTTCGGTACGTACAAAAGCATCATCTATGCTCATTTAAATCATCCACAATGAGCGTCTCATTTTATTATGTACTCAGGTTTTTTTTTGTGGTAGCTGCATGAAAATGGAATAAATATTATATCTACCTGTAACAGTAACTACCTATGACTATGTCTATGTATAATATTTACTCAATAAATATTTTCGATGTATCACATATTATTATATTACTTGTTTAAATATAGTAAATAAAATAATACAGATCGAGATTCAGGCTTTCCGACTTACTCTTTCCTATAATACGTAAGCCTTACAATCATGCCTAATGTAAAATTATCTTTTTCGTTACAGGTAATGCACCACCAACAATTTCCTGAGAAATCCATCAAACCAAAGTAGGTTTAAACAAAACACTTACACGCCTTTTAAAGTTTGTTTCCACATTTGACTCGCTATTTAGGAACAAAGTCGAAACATCTTCCATTAAATCGTATTTAACTTCGGTAGTCACAGAACATCACAAATTAATTCGTGACACTGGTTAACCAATGAATAGTTTAATTGACAACCTATTTCATTAATTATCAATGAAAATTACTGGCTGGTAAGAACGAATTTCATTTAAAAAGCTTGTTCCACTCATAACAATCAGACGTTCGAATTTTAAACTAGATACATGATACATGACAGCGAAGGGGGGCCCGCATGTCGATCTACCCCTGCGGTGGGGCCAGTATAAAAAGAGCTTCGGAAAAAACCGACATGGCTCTTAGTCGTCTTTTTGGGGGAGCCTTGCGGGGGCGGTGGGAGGTCAGTATTCGTTGGTGTTTGTGTGTAAATGCACATTTTTGCATGGGGCTTTGCGCGCGATCGGGCTCAGCTCAACCTCGGCTCTGCAGGCACGCACACACACGAACTATTTGCAGTGCACGCACACATACAACGGAATAGGTCGAACGTTTTTTTTTATCGACTGTCAGTTCGGACATTCGGCTGTTTCTACAACATTAAAATTGCATTCGATATTGCGTTGTTCGATAGCCGCTCTAACGAAGCTTTAGGTACATTTTACATGCAAACTCAAAAAGGATGATCGTCAAAAAGGTAAACGACCTGAAACTTCCTTGTCTTGAGATGTCGATGCCTTTCGCAAAATGTACACTCAAGGAGATGTATCTTTATTTCTTCAATTATCACAAAACAATATTTCAATCGAACCAAAAACAAACCTTCTGACATAAGTTTTTTGGGCCACTAATAGCATCCTACCAACCATGTTCTATTTACGTTTGTCGTTGCTAGATAACTCTAGCTAGTTCAAAATGTAATGTAAAGTTTTCCAACTATGGGAAATGGATTTCCCAAAACCAACAAACTACGCATCTACGAGGTAATTATCTTCCACACACACAAAAAAACCTGTACATATTAAATCCGGTTCATTCGCATGCAAATTGGACGCATTAATCAATACATTACATATGTACAAAGAGCGCATAAAGTCATGTATAATTCCGGAATGACGAAAAAATCACATCTCGCCCAGACTGGGGGGTGAGGGGGAGGCTGGAGGGGGGTGCCTCTGTTTTTATTTTTCCCGATTGGCGGATTGCAGCAGAGTAATGATCGATGGAATTAACGTGAGCACTGGCCACCTCGCCCGGCGAATTTGTATTTCGAACGCGCTTTTTAAAATGGAACTATTTTTGTGTTGCACAGAATATAATTGGTAATGGTATTTTTTTGATAACGGTATTCATTTCATTAATGTTACTCGAGATAGCTATCAATTTGTAAATAGATATTTCTAAAAAAAATTCAATTTTATTTAATATAAAACTAAAATTGACCGCTTATATGCATACAATCAATCTATCACTTTTAAGTAGTCACCTACCTAGGTACAATATTAAACCATGTAAACTAGTAAGTAGGTATAAAATAATAAAGGAACTCGCTTTATTCACTGTTTTATGTTTACGGGCAACATGACGACTCCGCAAAGTTTGAACCATAAACTCGCCAGACCGCCTGACATCACGCACTTAAACATTGTCTGGCTGAAAATAGGTAACTATAATTTTAATAATAAATAAATATCTGACAATGTTGGTTGATTCTAGTGATAAATCATGGTTTGGAGATATCATAAAACGAATTATTTATGAATTTAAATTAGGTTTATTATTTTTTTAAATAATTTAGTTTGTCCAAAACGCACATTTGGTCACATGACCGCAAACGCCTATCAGAGGATGTGACGTCATGCCTTGTGCGACGGCGAGGTTTTTTTGCTGTCATTGACATCTCTTCATAGTATTTTGCTGTCAAAAACACTTTTGAACTTTCGCTGAGACCTCATTTAGTAAGCCATGACAGTTCAAGTGTTTTTGAGACCCATTCATTTTTTTTATCACAATTAGATCATGTAAATGCTGAATAATATTAAGGTATTTGATCAATATGAATACTGAGGTAAGGTATTATCTAGTTTTTGAAATTTAGTCAACTAACCTATTAGACCAAGTACAATACTTTCATCTGTAATACTTACTTAGTTAATTAATGAACCGAGTAAGAGTCAGTCTATTATTAATACCTCATGTGGAAAAATAGCAGGAAATAATTAAACTCTATGTAGGTACTCTCTGGAGTTCAGTAATTCATAGTCAAGCTTAGCTTAGCTACAAGTGCTATTTCTCGAATAACGCCATAAAAAAATCAATTTTTAACATGTCATTGACAACAATGTAACCCCACAGATGGCTGCTAAAATCGCAGCGAGGACAAAATTCTGCGGCTACACCGCAAACCGTAAAAATCCCATAAAAATATTCCGAGCCATAAAAATCTCTCGGCTGTGTCCTTTTTCCGCCTGAAGTGCTGATAGCTCAGGATTTTTGGGCATACCTCAAAGTTTTTATTAGCTCGAAAATGTGCAACCTAACCAACCTGACATGAATTTGCGTCAGTCTGAACGAATGACTTGAGTATCTACATACTGACCACTTTCTGCATAGGTACTTCATTGCACTTTTACCTTTTTAGAAAAAAAAGCTTTCTGAAGCAAAAAATTATCGAATTCTTGACCATTTACGATTTTTTTAACTAGTTACCTTTACTGTGGATTAATAAGAATTGTTCCTAAATAAGGTACGAGTAAACCTATGTTAACTTTATGCGTATTCTAAAATAACACATCAAAGCATAATTTAATTAAATAATAATTCATAAAATATACAGAAGTTCAAATTCAGCTTGCATGATTGCCTGAAATTCTCAGTCTAAACGTGATACTATTTGTACCAAAGACAGAGTGCTATCAGAAATCAGTAAAATCGGTCTGCTTACATTGTGGTCCATAGATTCCGCTTACAAATTAGCAGTCACAGAGTACAACACAACAAAAATAAAGTACATACTTACAAACTGTATAACATTATTTTACCTATACAAATGCAGGGCCCACCCACCTGTCCTCTTTTTATGGTTACCCTGTCTGTTAAAGGGTGTATACGACCCGTTTACAAATTAAACACCCCATACTCCCCTATGCTATGTGATTTATAAGCGACGTACGCATTTGGTATAATTGAAAAATGGCCTCTGTAATGGTCAGTACTTTTGAGTATGAAAATATGTGCGCTATTTTGACAGACGCGCGTATTTCGAGAGGATAAGGATAGCGCTGAAATGGCGAACGTTTTTTATATGTGGGCTTTCAGAGGCAAAGAGAATTAAAAAAATCGTTAATTTTTATTGTGTATTGTAGTGGAAGTATGTCATTGGATTACAGATTGAATAGACAATACATGTATTATTATAACATGTCCAGTAATATTGATCTTAGTAACTAACTTTATCGAACTCAACGTAAATATAAATTTCGACGAACCTCCTAGCATAATTTGGCCACATAGGGAATGTTATATTTACGTTTATAATTTTGACCCAAAATGTATGGAAAGAATGTCAAACTTTCTGACTTTGTCATTTTTCCTATAGGTTTTGTAAACACATCACACATCTTCAGACATACTCTTACTTATCTGTGGAACACATCATAATAGCATTGTCTGAGTGGCTAATAGATAAGTATTCAGTAAACAGTATAAAATACAAGTTAGGCCAAATGTAGAATCAAAATAACCCTAACTTGAATTCGTCTTTACAAAAACCAATGACTACTCATGTAAATTAATATATTACTAATTAAGACTACTGATGCTATCTCTCTGATACTGGGCATCGTACACTAAAAGCATTTGACATGTTTGACAGCTGTCAACTAACATTATCGCGTCTCAAATGATGAACAAGTGGACACTTTGCCTTACTTTCCAAAATGAGATACAGTTTTATAGAGTTACATATAGAGAGTTACATAAGATTAATAAATAGAGATGACTATTACTTGTATAACGTCTGCACCAAAAACAGTAAATCTGTTTTATCATGACGCTAACACTATCATTAGGTATCTGTGTGGTTATAAGATGCAATAGTTATTACGATTAATCATAGGTAGTGTTCTGACTACTGTTTTAGAAGCCTCACAATTCATACGGATTACTTTTATACATTATTTAATAATGACTTTATTATTCAATCAATGGCAAATAATAAAGCTAGTTTAGCCTTATCGCCACATAGACATGGTTTCGTTTTTGAATAGGAAGGTTTTATGATTGTCTTTATGATGCATTTATTTATTTATACTTTATTACACAGTTTTTATAAAAGGTGGACTTAACGCCATATGGCATTCTCTACCAGTCATACCTTTGGGTTAATGTATGTCTTAGTTTTACCTTTTTCTTGTTTGTTTGTTATCAATGGCTATGCATAGCTAGCTGATATTACACGAGCGGCCCAATAAAAGAGAGATGCTTAGTAATAATGACGTACACAAGTTTTTCATAACTTTAAGCACGTTAAATTGCTTGTAAACCTTAATCATGATCTAAACAGGCTACCGATTTCTTTGAAAGAACTAAGTAAGTGTCTGTTGTAGCTTATATTATTATTTCAGTTTCAGTATTGCAGTGTGTGTCAACCCTACAAAACTTTCGTTTTCAGGCCACGAGCACAAACTCCTGACCAACTGCAACTTTGCTATTCATTTAGCGATTATGATGTCAGGACATCGCCGTTACAGAAGTTAATAACATTTAAACAACTTTTCTTTCCTAAGATTTTCTTTTCTATTTCCTTTAAGTGTCTCTAAAAAGCGAAGAGTAAATAGAATTCGGTTAAAATTGGTAATGTAAGATAATGACATATTTTATGAATTGCACACTGTTTTTATGATAACACTGTTTTTAAGCCATTATATGCGTTTTTGAATTAACTGAAGTTGTTAACCGCCCAGAGAAGAGTGTATGGAAACAATGTCAAACTTCCTGACTGACAATTTTTTTATATATAGGATTAGTATCAAAATAGTAAACTTCTAACATTCTCTGAGCTGCTGTTGCAGATGCTGATTTTACTCTACATGATTTCTGTTAATTTAAATGCTACATTCTCTCTAATTTTTAATTAACCACGAATACAAGTTTTCTTCACTTCCAAAATAATTTGCATAGAGCTAAAGGTGTTCATGTTATTCACGTATCAGCCTTGAACAACTTTCGTTTTCAGCGCAAACTTCGCGAACTTATTCATTTGCGACGATTATGACGACGCGACAAGCTCATTGTGTTTTTTCTACTCACTTACAGTCACATATTATGACTGGGTTACAGCTATATAGCCCTTTTAGGTTAACCGAAGATTTATAAAAACACTTTTTAGCGGAAAAGTACGAACTTCGGTATTCACTTGCGACGACAATGATGCGGCCAACTCAGTGTGTTGTTCTACTCACTTAGGTCTAGTTGCGTGATCAATAGTTGTCTGGCGCATATTTATTACTAGCTTTTTCCCGCGACTTCGTCCGCGTGGAATAGTGACTTCTTTCGCCCGTTTTTCACACATTTACCACTATATCTTTGCTCCTATTGGTCGTAGCGTGATGTTATATAGCCTATAGCCTTCCTCGATAACTGGACTATCCAACACAAAAAGAATTATTCAATTCGAACCAGTAGTTTCGGAGATTAGCGCGTTCAAACAAACAAACAAACAAACTCTTCAGCTTTATAATATTAGTATAGATTTATTAATTTATTTAACCATTAGCTGAGTTGACTAACGATCACGCAACTGGGGCTTACAGACACACGCCATGAATTGGTTATTAGTAAGCAAATTTAAAATCGCTTTTAGAATAACCAAAGATTTATAAAACAGTTTTAGCGCAAATTCCAATGATTCCGGTACTCATTTGCGACCATATTATGACGCGGCGCCTTACTGTGTGAAGTCTTACTCACTTAAATTACAATGTTATAACTGTAGCAAGATAACCAAAACTTTGTCAAAACCATTTTTAGGGTTCCGTAGCCGAATGGCAAAAAACGGAACCCTTATAGTTTCGTCAAGTCTGTCTGTCTGTCCGTCCGTATGTCACAGCCACTTTATTCTTAAACTATAAGCATCACATAGCTGAAACTTGGTAGGTAGGTGTATTTTGTTCACCGCTTTCCGATTCAGATACAAAAAGTTAGAAAAAATAATATTTAAGGGGGGCTCCCATACGTGAAACTAAAACGCGTGGGGCGTAATGCGTGTTGGGTGTCTATGGATAGGTCTTTTAAAATGATGTTGAGGTTTCTAAAACCATTTTTCTAAAAGTGTAAGGTTTGAGATATAGACGCTTCCAACGTGGTAAAATGGGCGTCCCCCCATCTAACTTTTGAACTAAGAAAATGAAAATTTTGAAAAAAATATATGATGTAGATCTCAACAAAAACTTGCAACGAAAATTGGTTTGAAGGAGATCGAACCAGTAGTTTTTGAGATATTGCACATTTTTATCAACCGCAAATATAACTTGTCTTTCATACAAACACTATGAAAAACAAAGTTATTTTTGCTGTCGCAATATATTGTGATGTTTTCGTTAAGTGAAAGTAAGTGGAACCTGAATTTAGTTAAGGGTGGCACGGAACCCTCAGTGCGCGGATCCGACACGCACTTAACCGGTTTTCACGAATACAGGTCCAACAGGCCTTTTTGGTGCCCAATATATACCAATATTATAAAGCTAAAGAGTTTGTTTGCTTGAACGCGCTAACCTCAGGAACTACTGGACTGATTTAAAAATTATTTTTGTGTAAGATAGCTTATTTATCGAGGAAGGCTTAAAGCTATAAAACATCACGCTGCGACGGGAGGGGAGGGAGCAAACTAAAAACGCGCGAGCGCAGTCGCGAAAACCGCTATTTTTTTTTTATTATTACTCGTTTTAATATTTATCCAAATTACCTTATTAAAAGCTAGTTTTGCCACCGTAGGTCGAAAAGAAAAAAAACACAATTGGATTCGATGCCGAATTCAACTGGCAAATTTAGCTACACACTCTCGAATAATGTTTCTCCCTGTATGCGTCGACAACCCTAAGCGAACTTTCGCTCTCGGGATGCAAAGCGCAACTTCGAGCGTTCATTACCCCAGTCAAGGTTAAGCGCTTAATATCGCCATTCTGCATACATGTTAAACCTCATTCCTGCAGGCCTAGACAAGTGGCAAACAACTAGCGGAAACAATTCAAAAAATATGGAAATGGTTAACTATACAGTAGAGGCTTATAGTCAATAAAGTATTAGTAAAAAAAAGGTAATTTAACGACATACCATATTGTGATCTAGCGTTTGATATAAAGATGTGCAAAATGTGGTATGTAATTTGGCATGTATATAGCTATAATCGAAATGCAAATTAAACGTGATATTGTATACCAGTGTAACTTAGATTAAGTCTTGATTTGTATTTTGTTGCTGTACCTCAATAAATAAATATAAATGTTGTTAAAATGACGGTCTCATACATTTTTTAGTAAGAATTGAGAAATCTATAAAAAGAGAAGTAAAATAGACATGCACATAATAAAATCATGCCGATATCACCATTACCAGTTTTTCAAAAATCTATAACAATGATGACTACTATGTTATTTAAAGGCTCATTTCTTCCTTATTATTCCTAAATTTTAGTATTGAATATTAAACAATCCAAAGAGTCTAAGTTATACATGATTTAAAGGCTAGATAGGCTACTTTAAACATTTCTATATCGGCTAAACATTGAACAAACAACAGAATTACGAAAATCTCATCACCATATTCCATCAACAGCAAAAATGCATTCCATTTTTAAAAATCTTAGCCTCACCGATTGCACTTGTTTTCGAACGCGACGTCAAAGTCCAAACTCCTTCAGGAAGCGTTGGCGTGTCTCAGTCGACTTCAGCGGGTCATTGAACCCGACCACATCACTGATCCTTATTACAACTACTTAAGGCCCCATTTCACTTAACATTCCAACAAAACTTAAGAACGGTTTCATGACACTCGTATTACAACGAGTTAGGGTGTATTTTACCAGGGTGTTTTGCAACTAATAATGGCCGACCTTGTGCAGTAGCGAAAGGTTTTATTTTAACACTCGTTATGGTCTATTTTGACTGGCGAAGGTGCATTACGTGTTAAGATTTCTTTAGGATTTCATCGCGAGTTTTTGTTGGGACAAAAGTTGTTTATTTTGCAGAAGTGACGTCAGTGACCGCCATTGTTGTAGTCGCTACGAGATGGTAGACTTCGTAGCTCGTAGCACTGAGTGTTAATCGTTAGTAGAAATAAATTTACTACTTCTGTAGCACCTAGTAACATTCCTTCTGTAATGTTGAAAATATTCCAAATAAATGGAAGTTCTGACTTTTGCTACCAAGTGCACACAGACTTGGCGTTTGACACCATGTCCAGATGAAAAATAGAACATAAAATCTTACTTAAATATTGATGTATTTGAGGACTTAATATTGCAAAATATCGAATGCGACATTATCAATTTTTTTCTAAATGCATACTCGTATGTTAGTGACTGCCTCATACACATTTTCGCCTAAAACCTAACCTAAATGATTTATTATATTTATAGCCACCACATTTTACGATTTAGCCATTTTGATGCCATCTTTTTTTTACCCTATTTTTAACACAGCCCCATGAAAACCAGTTGCAATGCAAGATAGCTTAGATGACGCATTAATAATTATAAAATTCCACATACACCTTTTCTCGTAGACAGATTAGCGACGCCTGCGCAGCTTGTGACAGACAGATCATGGATTACTTACTAGTATGCATTTCATAGCGATTTGTACCTGGCATATCTGACACTGAGATATGCACCATTAAATTGGTTCGGTTAGGATTATGTTGGAAAAAAGGTATGTGAAAAAGTAATAATGAGCTACTCCAATAATATATTTATCCGTAGGTACTAAAAGGCGATATTTTTACCTTATGAACATGATTAAAAAGCTTCAAGCATATTACAAAAAAAAAGAAGCAATTGATGATGTTGATAAATTAAAGATTTGACTTTTGCCGGCACAACTAAAAACGTATTTTCGGAATTATACATCACTATAATAGACATAACCATTTAATTTGTAATATGTAAAACGATATTTTTTATGAAAAAATCTTCACTGTAAAAAAATATTATCTAACCCAATTCTAGTAATTTAACTCGCATTTATTTTCGCGAAACTGAATTAATGAAACAGACATGACGAGCTATGTAACTTATTTAATTTGTTTTTAAATACATTGCCCGAATAGGCAAAAAACATGGCCCGCACAGGTGGCATCTAGTCATACAAATTCGGTTAAGAGGGCTGCCACAAAATGTCAAAGCTACTTATTTATTCAGAGCAATTTGTACAAAGATTATTCATAATCTGAAAAACTGAAACTACCTACAAAAACTGTTTGGCTTTTAGCATAATACTAGATAAGCTATTTGATGAACCATCAATGTATACTCGTTTTTAATGACCTGTTGCTGTAAATGTACGTTTTATTGAAAAGTGCAACAAAGTCATACTTACTTAACATTTAGGACAGTTTTGTGGTACTTATAGATAGTGCCATCTACGAAGGCGCGCGCCGTTCGTATTTGATTAAGGAAAGCTCGGGGTGCGGGGTGTGTGACAAATATTTTTATATCATGTAATAAATATGTAATAATTACATTCATTATAGCATTATCAAATATTAGCAAAAACTTGCACACATGTATTTAAAACGATTAGAACGAAAGTTAGCGCGCGCCTTCGTGGATGGCACTATCTATACTAATACTGAATTTGCAGAAACTTCTATTAATACAGATATAAATAGTGATTTCCTATACCGGTCAATATTCGAATCGAGTTGAGCCACATAACCTCAATGGTTTTTGTTTTTTTTTTCTAATAATGTTAAATGTCAAAATTCTGTAACAGCCCTCTTAATAATGCCCAATTCTCGGAAGCTACTCGCGTGCCGGCTCACTCGTTAAGTTAAAAAGTAAAAGTCGTAAATAAAAAACTGGGATCATTGAACCGCGTTTTTTGCACGCGTGTACACGCAACCCTTGCATTAGGTGCAACTGATTTATCGATATCGGTGATTTTTTCGGTTGTCGTTGGGATATATCGATAAGAAGAGTATCGGTATTTTTAAAATGCTGTCGATGGTTCGATAGTAAAATTAAAATACAAATTGAGAAATAAAGTCGCGTTTCATTTTGCTATGTGTCGCAAGACTACTAACATGAATATGAATTAATAAAAGCTAACAATGAAGTAGTAAGTAAGTGAGGACACAGATTAATAAACTGAGACGTCGAACGTCAACTACGTTGTCATATTTTACGACCTTCCTAAGGCTTTTATTACCAAAATGTTACAAAAAGAGAGGATGACGATACCTGATCTCCTTTTCTTTGATAAAATAATCTAAAAAAACTGTAAATATTTTTTTTAACTTATTTTATCGATATCGATATTCGCATTCATCACCTCACTTCTTGAGTTTAAGAATCGGGACCGGTCCACGGGTGGGCTAATCTCATTACCATTGGCTCGTTAACGATCGACTTTTGCACTGCGACACGAACGCAAATTAATTATTAACCTGACTGTATTGTTAGCAAGCAAGTAATTCAGTAAAAAGCCATTTATTTATTATCTCAACTAACAGGCCGTAGGATGTCAAGTTTAGTTTTATATCAACCCTGTATTGCCAACCCTTATTTTTTGTCACAAAGGAAAAGCTTAAATATGCGTACGCGCTAGGAAGATAGATAGATAGATTTATTTATTGCAACAAGTACAATGTTAGCAACGGGTTAACTAGCACTTCCTTACTTTTCAAGATACCCACATTTCAAGATAACCTTTAAGTATCCCCAAACTATGCCTGCTTTGGAAAGCCGTGGGGGATGCCTATGTTCAGCAGTGGACGTCCTTTGGCTGATACTGATAATGATGAATGTCTGCTTTTTTCAAAAATTCAAAATTCCAAATCTTTATTTCAATTTAGGTCATGAAATGACACTTATGAACGTCAAAATATATAGAGAAAAAAATAAAAATAAATGTGCCGTGAAAGGGCCGAAACTTTACCGGACATAGTTGTTGTTTGAATGGAGTTTGTGCCTTTTTGATACACAATCATGTTTTTTAAATTATTATTATTATTATTATGTCTGTATTGTTGTGTGTCAAATAAATATTTCTTTCTTTCTTTCATTCTGTAAAAAAGGGAAAAGGGCATTAGATCTTATAAAATATGACAAGAAATGCGGAGTCGCACAATCCACTAGATTTTGTCATCAGCCGGAACGATTTTTATCTGTTTGTACCCACTTATTTATTATTTATTTAACACATTTGAACAATATATGGACTTGTCCCCATGTGGTATTCTCACTTGTCATTTCTCACGTACTAATGTTTTTTTTTATTAATTATTCTCGCTTCCTTTTGAGATGCCCAGTCATATTACCTCTACAAAATTCGCTGTCACGTAAAAAATATACAGGCATAGACAAGTACAGAGCTGGGTCGGAGTGGTCGCTGCATAATCTGTTAAAAATAGACTCCTTCACCGCTCTGAAGGGCTGTTGTCTCTGTCTCGACGACTATGCTCTACATCGTCGTATAATACTAATTTATGCTGTAAATATTCTTGTGTAGACTGTTTAATTATGATGTACCATGCGCTATGGACGGCTTGGTGGTTAATTGTTTGGATTGAAAATGAAAGATGTCTGAAAAAGTTGCGTCTCTGTCACTTACTTGTACAAGATATTGAATAGAGTTTAAAATGACTTTTTCTGTTAGCTTCTTTTTTGTCAAAAAAAGGGCAGTCTTCCTGTTAAAGAGTAAGGTTATATCAGAACCGTACAAGAAACAGAAACAAAAAAAAACTTCTTGAAAAGAAACAGTTCGGTAGAAAGCTCAATCTAACGCTGAATTTATGAGATTCCGATATTTCAGAAATATGAACTTGAAATCACTATCAATTATTAAACATCAAACAGTTTCCAAAATGTTGACATTGATTTTCCGCCCATAATTTTCCAAGCGCCAATAATTTGGCGCCACGTCGACTGTTCAGCTCAGTCAACGACCACAGCCCACTAAATAAAACCCTTCTTAATTGGGCCCCCGATAAATTCCTCTACTATCCCTACATCCTCTGAGTGATATATCTATCGGATGTCGCGTTCCTGCACAGAAAATAGACGCATCTCTCCGCACTTGCGTCGGCGCACAGTTTGACACTTCGAACTGATCTAAACGACCGTAAAAGTAATCGTTTGAGCCGTTAAGATTGGGTAGGTGAACTAAATAATAAATTCAGATGGACCACACACAAAGCTACAAGTTGTAACTATAAGAATTTGCTAGTCTTATATCATGACATGAGGTACTGACAGTAACTTATAAAATCAACCTACGTAATTTGAGCAAAAAACAATAACATTATAAACCTTCCTTTAGTGCTTTTAGAAATCGATTGAAACCTCGTATGTTTTGATTATGTAGGCCTTTGTTCAGCAGTGGACGTCCTTTGGTTAATAGAAATGATGAGTAAAACGAACACATTAACGTATTTATCTTAATGCCAATACAAATTGGTTTGTTTCCAGAGCCAAAAAAATCTCTAACAAAAAATGCTTGAAACTCGACAAATTATATAGAAACTAATAACATGACATTTAGTTGAAGCTCACATCGCAAAAAAATTGGCATAAAATATTCAAAACCTCTTACAAGTAATATATTACTTCCTACTCATATTTGCGAATACTTCTGTAACCGAATAAAATTGTCCTTCCGAGAATTTAAGGTGACCATGAAATAGGATGAGTCAGGACTGGTCTGTTTGGCCTAGACCTAACTGACATTCATTTATAGATTAGTTACTACGCCCATTTGGTGTTGATGGCCGCTTGTAGACATAAGCTTTTATAGCAGGCCTGCTGCTCTACGTTTGACGTTTAGGTCATAATAAAAAATAAAAAAAGTTATGTCAAATCAACAGGGCAAAAGCAGGCATGCTTTATTCGCACATGGTAAAAAGAATGAAGATCAGTGATTAATTGACTTGGGAGTTATAAATAGGAGATCTACATTCACGGTAGATTAACATAATATAACAATATATGTGCGTCACCTAAACACCACATAATACTGTTTTTTTCCTGTCCTGGATAGTAGTAAAGGCAGTTTGAAATAAGTTTTGAATAATTAAAAACTGTATAATAACAAAGGACTTAAATCAGATTTTAAATTACTTCATTTGGCTCCAAATAATAATCATGCCGCATAAGTGAGGTCATCTGGTTGTTAGGTTACCTATTATGATTTCCCCACAACAGGTTTTTAAAATAACTAATATAAGGTCAAAACCACAATGGGGGAATTTTCATTGGACCTTTCTTATGCATATGTCTGTTACCTATTGGTTCTGTTTCTATGTATTAATGTATCCTATGACTCAAGTCTCAGGACTTATTTTAATGGATAATTGCTTGTTCTTGCTCTCGATCACATTGTGACCTGAATCAAGCTGACCCTTACATACATTTTAGTTAAAATCTGCTTTAATTTCGAAACCTTTCTCAAATCTCATGAATGAAATCGAAAGCATGTCAAAGTCCGACGCATCAACATAATAAGACGAAACAGGTGTCAAAAAAAAGAAAACTGGATGTCTTCGCGTACTTACCTACTGGCCATAAATTAAACGAACGAGACAACTTTTTGGCGCGTAAATATCGCTTAAATCAGCTGTAAAAACAGCGCGGTTTTAATTTAAATCAAATTGTAATGGAACCATGACAGCAACGGGAGTCCCACTGGAGTGTCCTAGAGGACATTAGCATTTGTCGAGGGGCGTCGTGTACCGAAATAGCCGGTGGCGCGTCACCAATGCGCTCCGTTTGCTTTATGGCCAGTTATTGCACGCCTTTAATTACTGCACAACGCCATTTTGAAGATTTGTGAAATGTCACTTTTGGCGCGCATCGTGCACTTGACAGATGACCAGGCAAAGGCATGCTGCGTGGCAGCCGACGCGACGGTTTTAAGCTGCGTCTACACCGGCCAGTATTTTGAGCCGATTTTTTTTTTTGTTTGTTAACCCAATTGACTCGTACAGGAAGTTCGGGACCAATCACAACCTGAACTAAATTTACAATAACAGTCTATATAAACTTTTATTGAAACGATAAAACTTGGTAGGCTACAATACTTTGTCAACGGCATCAAGCAAAGAAACAAAAACTATGAGTCATCATTTAAATCCATCCGAATTTATTGCACGTGAGTGTGTAAACTGTCATCTTATCATCTAGCATGATATCAATTGTTTTGATGAGACTTGTTGTGATGCGATTCGAACAAAGTGCACTTCATTTGCGTCGGGATAACAAAGTGGCGTATGTTACATTAAACTTTTATTGCGCTGCCATTCTTTAGTCGGCAAGTGTGCGAACATACCATTAATTACAGCCGAAACCATTTAAAAGATTTATTATATTTATTCCGAAAATTTAAAAGAGCATGAAAATTCTGCGTTTGCTTTGTGACATGCACGCGTCCGAACTAAATTTATGGAGGTTGGTGGGAATAAATAACGTTTTTTCTTTAAAATGCACTGAATGAGATTATTGGTCGAAAATATAGGATTTCCGGCTATTCATGGCAATACGTCAATGTCCAATTCACAACGGAAAATGTGAATACAGCCTTAAAGGGTATGGCCTGTAAAGTTCCAGTCCAAGCTTCATGAATCTGAGTGGTCATCATGTTGTGTTTATTTACTCCAGCACTAACATCTCCATTATTATTATTGACACTTTCGGACTTCATTTGAAATATTCTCAAGTAACGCGCCACTAACTTGATAAGTTATTAGAAAATAATAATAAAAAAATAAAAAAAACGTTTAGTATAATTCGTTATGCAGTCACAGGTTCAAACTACGAGCACGATGATCCAACAAGGAAAACAATAACATTCCTCGCTCCGTATCTATAAATGCATCCATCTAACAATTAGATTATTTAACTGTACACAATTACTTAAATATAAAAAAATACAATAGAACAAGAGCAAAAGTGGGTGCTCACATCACAGGTTTAGGCGAACAATGAATGAACAGAGGTCGCTGTTGGTCAGGCCACGGGTTTATAACGTCGCCCTTCTTTAAATTAATGATTCGCGAAATTTACTTGTGGATATTTCAAACTAAGCTTTGCAAGTAATTTAACCGTCGAAAGTGTACCTTTTTAAAGAACTAAAGTTTGTATTGCTTATCAGAAAGTATTCGCAACATAAATAATATTAAGGACGCACGCACGGTACTTAATTAAAAAAGAATTGTGCGTTTTTATTGAGCCTGCATACAGACGTGCTAAACCAATCATTTGTTATTGTTATAATCTTGGAACTCTTTGACACTTTGAGTATACTCAAAGCTTTGACATTATTAAAAGCTATGCCAAGAAAGCAGTTCTGTTAACTTCCTTTGAAAATATATTGTTTTAAATAGAATAAGGTCCATGGTAGCAATCCCGTATCTTTTCCTTTTAAAATAACACCATAATTTTTAATTTTCATCTTTTACTTTGCTTGCGATTTAACTAATGAAAAAGAAAACTTTGCTAACCTTCTGATCGTCGATCAAACAAACACAAATCCGTATAATAGACTAATTTCATGTCTTAAAGAACATGGGGCATGTTATGCTTTCGAGGTAGATTGCATTTTTAATGAGTAATTTATATTTATTTAGACATGGCAAAAAATGGCGTGTTATGAATAAGCGAATTGTCTGCAATAGACGCGCTAAATATAACCTCCAAACTAACAAAATATACTAGGTCAGTGACCTCAACAATGTTGCACTATTTTAAACTTCGGTATTTGCAATGTAATGTTGTTTTGAGTGGATTAATTTTACGACTTAAGTTGTGATTCGTTACTTTGTCGTCGTTTTAAATTATGGCTGTGAGGGGGTTGAAATATTTTCATGGTAACAAGCTACTAAGACTTGGTATTTAGAAAGATTCTTACTTGCTTGTAGCAAGTATGGTCAGCAGCTTAAATACATACATTGAGTATGCAATGTTAAACTATCAAATTTTTTTTTAATTTATTGGGTACACATAACAGAGTTACAACTATTACAAAAAATAAGTTGTAGTAGTAGTATTCCAAGTAGTATCTATTCCAAGGCTTATGATTCAATTCGTCCATTCTCCTTAGATATCGATTGATTACAAACAAAAATTGTAGTAACATTTACTTATAAATGTAAATTTACATATAGCTAAAATGGATTACCTGTATTCGTGATATTTTAAAAATTAAATGCATAGTTTGAAGTTTGATTAAAAATAACTAAATTATTTACATCAAGGCACTGCCAAAAACCTTAAGCTCGAACTTTTAATACATTTCTTAGAAAACCTGGCCGGTTAAAAAGCTTATCTTATCGATTGGTGCATCGCGTTCGTTCGTGAGCACGCGGCCTAATGGCGGTGATCGCGTGTGCTCACCCCCTTAGGCGCGTCAGCTAATTTTAACAGCCTTGATTTGTCGCTGTGTGCACCCGATATATTTTTCAACGTGTTTACTCTCATTTATTCGTATATCTTGCCTAGGGTTGCTATGTCAAGCCTAGGCAATAAAGCACCTTACATGTTTACATGTGTCATGTTCGTAAACATATGATGATAATAACTGCTAATTCCTTGCTCTTGACAGTTATCTACTAGTTAAAAATGTTCTATTGTACATATTTTGTTACAATGTTTCTGTCTTTGTATATATCTTTTACGTATCGTGGGATAAACAGCTGATGTACGTAATGCATAGGTATATGCTTCCAAATATAACTATATTTATGTTTGAATTTCAAAAATACTAACTTTTCGTTACGCTTTTGAAAGCTCAACTAAAGTAATTGATTGAGTTCTTGCGTTCTGCGTTCACCAAGTAGTGTTGTCAGAGCACAACCTTTGATCTATTGGCCCGGCGGATCGGAGATGGATGATGAAAGGTCTTATAAATTTGGTCAACTGAGGTGCACTTGCTGATCCATTCTTTACACAAGCAACTGGTAACCCTACTCAGGGCTGCGTACAGTGCATTGCCCCGCACCGAAATAAATTGTCGCGTCGCGATGAGTGTCATGCGTGGTGCGTACAACCGGTACCGATGTTATACCGAAAGGCGTCTGCCGCTCCCGCCAAAAGAACTGTCACTTTCCCCGCACAGACTACACATCGTTTTCGGCCCGTGCGAACTTAAAACCGTTCCTTTTCACGCGTCGATGGACAACGCTTTTCAGCAGCCAAACTTTTTACGCATTAACTTTTTTCGAAACATCTTCATTCACATGTCGCTTCCGCGTTCGCTTGGGAATGAGTCATGCGTTTTTGCGACAAAGCGATTGACTGATCCAAGGACTGAATGTTTGTTGTGCAAAGTTTTTTGAACCCTTTTGTAAGGTTGTTGCTTTAAACGGATAATTTGATGTGCAGTACCGAAATCGGGGCTACAAACTTGAGTGACCCGATGGACAACATACTGCATCTTTGTGTGTGAAATCAAATGCATTAACACGTTCCGGGACAGTGCCCGCCTACAGGCGTGAAAACAATAATAAAACATCTATTGTGTCTGGAGTAGTGTCCCGGAACGTGTTAACGTAAAAGTACATATATTTTTTTAAGTTCAGAATAGTTGACTGCCAGATTCAATGATTTATATTTTAATAGACGTACTTTGCACTTTTAGAAAATATCATGATCTATAAAATGAATTTAATTGATAGCATGAACCAGGCAAACAAATGAAGTAGATAACTACTTAAGTATAAAATCTTCAAACTGGTTGTAGATATATAGTGCCAAAAACTTTGAAAGTAGGAATGTAGCTACATAATTTTATTTCCAAATCTCTACTTAGATAAATAAGATAGATAAAAATACCATAATAGTACACTTTTTCTTTCGTGCCTTATTATCACATAACAGGACTATTTTTAAAAAGGAACATTATTATGGAAACTCAATTCATAGTTGTGCTTATCCATTTGATATCTATTGCACACTGTTTCACAATTGGTATTATTTATTTATTTATTTATTGATCAGTACACAGACAGGTTACAGACAGTGACTTACAAAACATGGAAATGAAACATAAGGAACTAGACTATAGCCTATGAATTGTGTACATAAAATTACATACGTATTACATACATTATTTACGATCGCAACAATTTCAATGAAATAATTAATAAATTTTGAAAAAAATAAAAACCGTACTAATAATAAGTATAATTACGTAATAATAATAATTACGTACTTTTAATTGCATAATGATCACTTGCAATTAGATACCTAATAATATCCCTTCCGATCATCACTCATTAATAGACTGCATCGCATTCTCCGCAGAGCGCAAGAGATTGATGGTTCTGCGAACGCTTTGTGAAACGAAAATAAATTCCCTGTCCATCATCTTAGGAAACTATTATGTGGGGAGGTATCCTTTGTGCGCTAGTGAATATGTAGCCATGCAAATTCTTAAAAGAATTTAATGAGCTGCAGATATCCTAGGTACGAGAATCAACTAATTTGTCTACTTTTCTACATCTCTGGTACAAAGCTATAACTTGTAATATATATCATTTACGTAAAGACAACGCCATGAAAGACTCTATATATGGGAAAAATATAGTTTAATTTTAAATTTTTGTCATCCTACTACTATTATAAAGGCGAAAGTTTGTAAGTATGGATGTATGGATGTTTGTTACTCTTTCACGTAAAAACTACTGAATGGATTTGAATGAAATTTTACCACAATATAGCTTATACATCAGAATAACATATAGGCTACAATTTTTGAGGTTTCTAATGTGAGGTCGTAAAAAAACTCATTTTTTGCGCTACTAGACGGGACGAACCTGAAGTCCACGCGAACGAAGTCGCGGGCAAAAGCTAGTATTTTCATCTTTTTGACTGGAACATGAATAAGCAACGTCAAGAAAATGATACTTACGTAAAAGTGACGCACAACAGCCTAAGCTGCTGAATAAGAAACAAAAATCCTACCACATTATTAACTCAACCCGGGACTCGAACCTAGCACAAACCGGTTGAACCACAAAGCCCGAGGTCTGAGTCAGCGAGCTAAATTATCCTGCGCTGCTCACTGTCACTCCATCATTAGAAATGACGCTCACTGCTCGAGAATGCTTTGGAGATTTATTATCTTGGAGTAATGGGGTAGAATGTATGACTGAACTGAGTTTAAAATGAAAAGGAAGCACGTGAAAGATTTTTGTTAGGTTAGGAAAGGTTTTTTAAAGGAGGCTTTTAATGATTTCATTCACTTTTTTCTGCTCTGCGTCTCTACATGTTTAGATTTCATAGGTTTTAAATAATAATATTTCCTCTTCCTCTTTCACTCCTTCATTTCAAATCATCGAATGCGTCAATCACATATTTAATAGCCCTTATTCTAAGAGCTCAATGAAAAACCTATAGTCATAATAATAATATGTCGTACGTAATAATGAGGACAACGCTGGGACACTGTTGTAGGGCCCTTGTTTAAAAATTATAACATGAACGCTCTTACGCTCGTCAGATCTATATATCGCTTTTAATAAACTTAGGGGACAAACCCAAACCGTAGAAACCCTATGTCTGTTAACTGTTAACCCAAGTTAAAAAATCTTGACAAGAACGGTGATTCAAGCAAAGAGCCTGAAAAAAAATGTAAGAATTTATTAAAGAAAACGAATGTGTGAAAAAATATAGAAAGAATATTGTTTTGAAGGTTTGTGGTGGATTATTATCAACGATCAGGTGTTTATTATTTGGACTTCGTTTATATATCCAAAATTAGGTATTAAAATTCAAAAGAATTGTTCCAAGATGATGTATTTTTTTAGAATTTTTCATGTAACGTTTATTGACAACGTCAAAGTCACCAGCAATCACCAGATAAAGTATAAACAACGTAGTGGCCTGAACAAATATTGAAGTTCACAAGGATTTGTTGGTTGCAGTTACGTTACCATGATATCTTAGTAACTAGATGCCTACTTTTTTGGGAATAACATACAACCTTAAGTTTTATATAGAAAATACGTATAACATTATACGTAAAACAAAGTGCTGTAGCCTACTGTGCGTCCGCGCACGGCTCGCTGTGGTTTAGCTTATATTATTGTTTTAGAGATACGTAAGGTTATTAAGGTTAAATGGTTTAGAATGTTTTTAAACACTCACGGTGTATTTTTTTTAAAGATGAAATAAGAAACCAAAATTGCGCACGGGCAGGATTCGAACCAGCATCTTTCTGGCTTACCGGGCCAACTGCTCTTCCAATTGAGCTACCGTGCTGTCGGTCCGACCGCGCGAAATACTTGGTCTCTTAGTATACGTCATTGCGTGACGTTAGCGCCATCTACCCGTCTGTTTATGCAACAGCGGGCCAAGTAGTTATTCTTTACAGAATAAATTCAACTTCATTTCATAAACCAAAAATATAGTTATTTACGTATAGTCTAAGACGATGCTGTAACTACGGTAGATAGAACTTGTTTAATAAGTTGTAAATATAAGTTAACAATTTCAAAGCTTATAAATATCCTTGCCACCAAAAAATTATTTTCTAGAAAAATTATTTTCATATTGCTACAATAACATATAATTCAGGAACGAAGGAAAATAAAGATGAAGCTTCTTTCGTTGTTACAAAAACGACAACAATCTATCATAGTTAGGCTAAAAACACAAGCTGTACTATAGCACATTTTAGTTGGAACAGAACACATCTACGGAACTTAACAAACACGCTTAACAAAGGGGGGCTAGTAGTTTCCGAGATATTACAGAGAGAGATAAACATAACTTTGTCCTTCATAGAAATACTATGAAAAACAGTTATTTTTGCTGTCAACAAAATATTGTGTTAAAGTTGGCACGGAACCCTCAGTGCGCGAGTCCGACTCGCACTTGGCCGTTTTTTTACCAACGACGAGATGACGCCGTTGGTCGTTGATGGCCGAATTTACATAATAAGCGTGATATGCGTTTTGGTAAAAAATAATGGTGTTCGATGATTGATTCTGCCCCGAGATTGATGTGGATGTGATTGGGATGCTTTTAGAATACTAATGCTTTTCTTGAGTTATATTCGGAATCTAGTTCAGTTCTGTCAATAAACGTAAAGTTTAAATTACATATCATCGTCACTTCTGATCTCTTCTTAACGTCGTGGATAAACTTATTTTTATCATAAATCAAATCAAATCAATCATTTATTTGCCAGAAGACACAAAAGTATGCAAGTAACAAACTGCAGGTCTTAAAGGTAGAATCATACATACATACAACCTGAATCTTCATCAAATCAGAACAAAGTTTTCAATAAATTTAAATTTCAAGATATTTAGTAGTTTTAGATCATTTTCTACCGACTTCATAAAGGAGGAAGTTCTTAATTCTAACAATGCAACTGCAAGAGCAATGCATCTTTGACTGATTGTATGAAACAGTTAGTTTCATACAATCAGTCAAAGATGCATTTCTGATATAATTGATTTTGATCTGCTGATCAAAATCAATTATATCAACCGATCATTCTTCTTAACGCAGTACAACACAGCCTTATACCCAAGGATAAGTATAACTCGTGGCGTAGTATAAGTATCTATAGCTGCGCGAACGCAGGCTTCGCAGGAAGGGGCGGGCCGGAGGAACCAGTTCGGGGCGCCTGCAGGATGCGTCTTAGGGCTGCCACCTTACATCTCTTAGGCAATACACATTTCAAGAACCAATAATAATAGCCGAATCTGATATAATCCAACTTAATCCGTTCAATTTCCAGGCAGTTCAATAACCACTCAGTGTAAACGAATATTATCAATATTATAATAATACTACAACGGTATGCATATTAATTATCAGGTTGTTGTATTATAATTACATTATCAATAAAATTGTGAAATTATAATACGAATTACTAATTTGACAGTAAAGCAGAGCAGCTTAACTGTCAAAGTTGCATCGCAATACACACCCTGGGCATATCTCAACCATCTCGGACCTCGGTTAAGAGCCATGCACATAATAATGTCCACAAAACCGCCTCTGATGACGACAAATCACAACCGTTATTTGCGCCGGAGATAATATGGTGCTCAAATGTGTTTACAATACACAAATGAACTATCTATTCTTTTAACCTTTGCCCCTTGTAGGATTCAAACCCGCGACCGCTGCTTCAGTAGTCAGGCAGCTAAACACTGCACCAAACGTATCGTCAAATATGGGGCAAATCCTTTATGGCCAGTGGTCAATTGCCTTTACCCTACTTTTCAGCATAATAAGACCTCCGCTACCATTGCACAGCCCTGTTGCTGGCCGGCGGCACCCAACGCCCTACTGCCTCATCGTACAGATTTCGGCCCAGCTGGCTTCACTGACCGCCTTATAGATGTACAATTTTATGTTAATCTATGGAATCGGATAAACTTGGCTGTGTATGCAGGGTTAATAAATTATCAAGTACATAAACTCGAGACGACTCATTTACTTTGGAAGGCAAATATTAAGCGTTATCATTGTTTTCCTCACTGTATTTTTACGTGTATAATTTTAAATGCATTGCATTAATTTTTCCAAAAACAACCACACAGCCGTTTGTCAAAATTATAAATCATCCGATTTGATTATTGACAAACAATGTTTTACCCAATCACAAGCTAATCTCCAATCAAAATGTTGCTCTACATTTAAGATTCGGAGCTTGAAAAAAATCTTGAAAAGAAGGCTCGAAAAACTACTAATTGCTTAGTAAAGAAAAAAAATATAATAACGTTTTTGTTTTTATAGTTTTTTGTCACTATAAAAGAAAATATGACAAGCTCGATTATGAGATCTCAGTATTAATGAGACTTATCACAGGATACAATTAAATTCCTGTCATTGTCGCTCTATAAAATATCATCCCACGACCACTGACGCCACTTTCTCTGCACGTGCATGTAAAATAAATCTGTCTGTCTGTCCGTCGCTGCTCCCACATGTGTCGCAGACATAATCCTTGCATCATTACTGGGAATCACAAAAAGAAAGCCCTTCCATTTTAATTATGACATGCAGTACATACAGTTCACTCATATGTAGGTAGGTACTTAATCAAGAAAATTGCATTTTATATTACTCATAGATGTTTTGTTACTATTTCACGTCAGATATAGCAGTAAAATTCAAAAGGGTAAATAAGTGAGATAAAAAACTTTACACTTTTGGGCAAATTAATTACATATTTTTTTTGTTCTGTTAAAACGCATTAGTGCTTGATCTCTGTGGCACATACCAGTATCTACTAAGTTACTTAAAACACGTCTTTGTAAAACAATGAATAAATGTATGAATTTATTGTTATTAATTAATTTATTATTTAATTAGTATGTATACAAAACTCGCACTATCTTAAAACCAGGCCTACCCTACTCGTACTCGAGTTCTAATCAACAAACCACCACAAATTAGCTCTAAAACTGATTTACACAAACCATCGGAACTGAAAGGCAAGGGGATATAAAGGATACGTTAAACAGCTGACTTCCCAATTAAATAATTAACATTTCAAACTTGGAACGTAAAAAACGAATACCTGTCCTCACCGCAGGGCAGGGGGCATCGCATTCCCATAGCACCGAACGTCAAACGCCATTACTCGAAAAAGGGTTAAAAGAAAAAAACTTTGGTGCGAGCTGGGCTAAGCGTTGAGGGTTTCGTACAATTTTTTTAATTAATTACTCAGTTAAGAGCTTTTAACTTTTCGTGTACACTTGTATGAAACTAAATAGTTGGTCTCTTTCTTTTCAAACGAGAATTCTGATAAGTTGGTTGGTACTTACTTACTCAATTTGCTTGCAATCATACGATAGAAAAATTGTCTCGCAATCAAAGTTTAAGCTGTTATCTTTTTGTATCGGTTTCTTGTCGGATTTGATATTTTATTTGTGAAAAAAAGTGCACAAATAAAAGTGAAGAAAAGGTGGACTC
This sequence comes from Pyrausta aurata, assembly GCA_963584085.1. Classification (NCBI taxonomy): domain Eukaryota; kingdom Metazoa; phylum Arthropoda; class Insecta; order Lepidoptera; family Crambidae; genus Pyrausta; species Pyrausta aurata. The sequence goes on from OY757261.1 coordinate 2,482,794, forward strand.
ACTGCTAAAAGTATAACATACACATTTTCTTTTTTTATATTTTTATTGAAGAAAAAAGACTTCTTCTGAAGAAAAAATATGTTATTATCTGATATTTTTTTCGCACGTGACTTGACATAGCTTTTTACAATTTAACTAAATGAAATCGCCCAAAACCGACACTCATTAGTTTTCTTTGAGCGTTTTCTGTCGCTATCTTATTTAAACGGATCCCCAAAAAGGGTTAAAGAAAAAAAGTTTAATTCGGAATGACACCGCACATGTGAGGCATCCGCCGGGTTAAGATTTAACTCTTACACTCGTCATTAAGTTCATCCAACCGGGATCGTTTCCTCCCGCGTTATTTTATCTCTGGATTATCACAGATGTCATTGCTATATAAATCTTTGGCGGGAAGTTCACGCTTTGAAGTGAGGTTATTTTGATAATGATAAGTCTATGAAAGAAATGTTATTAGCGAATCTCGGGTTTCATAGGAGTAAAACTGTAATTACAGATGCTATCTCTTCATCAGAACTTTAGTTTTCTTTTTGTGTGGTTTTAGTCACAGAGTTTCACAAAGGCTGATAGAACAATCATAGATTAATCTTAGTTTAATATAACAAAACCATCATATTCGAAAACACATTATATAAAGAAAACCGTTTGACTAGGAAGTGCAAGGATCTACTTACATATTTCTATCTTATAAATACCCACTAAATTTATTTATTTATTTAAAGACTTTATTGCACAAATAATGGTGTATATAGGTGGACTTAACGCTAAAAGCATTCTCTACCAGTCGAACCTTTAGGTCATGCAGAGAGATGGCAATGGGTGCAGCGAAAATAAAAAACAGAAAAAAAGAAATAATAAGCAACAATTTTATAAGTAGTAAAAATAAATCTACATAAACTACTGCAATAACATATATTCTATAAACATACTTAGACTTGCACAAAATAAATACGTTGTATAGAAAGACACATATAATAATATTATGCAATTATCTATTCTTGGAGGAATTGTCGGACCTTTAAATCGAAATTATTATAGTAGGTAACTATCTGTTGCATTTTTATAGTATTTTTTGTTCTTTGTAAGATATTTGTGTTAATGCCCTTTGTTTTCTTCTTTTTTTTTAGACTTTTGTGAGCGTTTTTCTGTTTGTATATGCGTGTGTTTGTGATGTCCTTAATCAATAAAAACTTTTCTTTCTTTCTTTCTTAAATTCTAGTTAGGACTTCGAAATTCTAGTTAAAAATCTACAAATATGGTTTAAAGTACACCTACATTAGTAATTACTGTAAAACGGAGAAAGTTACAAATCTGTAACAAAACACTATAGACAACTGAGTTCACTTTTACTTTGTCTATTCTTCCAATTTCGCGCCAAAGAGTTAAAAAAAATACATTTTAACGGCCCGTTTAGTGGTGTCACGATTCGGCCGGTGTAGATAAGTGGCGATCGTGCTCGATAAACTATCGATATATCCCATCTTGAAGCTATCGATAGGCTGACTCGATGCGATCGTGGTTGATAAATGGTGCACTGTTTTTGCGTTCCGCTGGGTATAAAATATTGTAAAAAACCTATAACAATACAATCTTCTAATATCCTAAATTTAATTGCACTGTTTGTTTTTATTTTGTGTGACGGTGTATAGTTTAAAAAAAATCTGATAAAAATACATCATGCTTGCTCGTACTTTTCGGGGGATTTTCAATGGCCAGTTAAATATCTCTCCATAGCATATATAACATATATCTAGCAAAATAGGTCACGTAACTTTTACATCAGATAAATTCCTACAGAACCATTCTATTGAACAAACGTGATCCTGGGCCCTATGAGCTCACGTTAAGAATCCTATATGACAGATGACATTCCCATAAAATACATCATTTGTTTCGCTTCTTTTGACTATAATGAGCATAACAATTCTCCAGCACATCAGGCTTTACATTTTCGTTGAAAACTAGCCCTTATTACAACTGCATAAGATACTGCAGTGTTTACCTTGACGTGCTTTTGTTCGTACAAGACGAAACCGCTTAAAACTTGATAAATAATTAAATCTTTAAATCAAGGTTTTAAGTTTTACGCATCAGACTTTACTTACACCAACCGTTATATAACACATCGTCAAATAAAACGCGAAGATGCAATTAAGAAATGATAATCGTTCATGATTAACAGGTTGGATTTTGTACCTGTTCCAACGTTGGTAGCCAAAAAAAGAAAGTACAGTCGGATTCATACGCAAAAGGCTTTATGTGACGGGTCGACGAATTTCGATAAAATTAATTACTGATTTTTTTTAAACTTTATGATATGAAATCAAATGACCCTATTTTTTATTCAAAGATTAACTTATTGGTTATTAGATCGATCAATTAATACAATATCAGCTTGGAATTACTGATTTTAGTTCAATGACCTACATTCCTAAATGTTCCATGGGCTGTTCAAACTTTATTAAAATATTTTGTAGGACTTTACCAAGAGAACTATAGCGATATCTTACAAAGAAACTTTTATAAAATCCATTCATAAACCAAGCCAAAATAATCGATGAAACATTATTACACTTTGCAGATACGTTCCCAATGACTAAGCTACTTACATCCATTATCCAAATAGAGGCATTGACCTCAAAATATTGAGTTACTTAATTTCAAAATACATGCCTACGAAATACCAGGTAGCTAACGCGTGAGTATCGATAATCGTGGTACGTAATTTGACAAGTAACAGAACGTTTTAAGACCACTGTGAAAGCCCTTCGGCAACCTGATATTCGGCTGTCAAAATGTCGGCCGACCGCAGCTCCCATCACCATCACTATCAAGACAGGGATGTGCTTTGTTTCGAACTATTTTCTCGATGTTTATGGCTTGAAATGCAAATGACTTTCAGTATTTTTTGATGAAATCATCTGTTTTGAACCTGGATACTTATGATCTAATCGCTTCTGCTTATCGGCATCTTTCATTAGTAGCCACGACCAATCTTGATTTCCTTTAACATGTCTGAAACGTTAATTTACAATATATTGAAAAAGTAAGTTTTTTTAAACTAGGAAATTAAAAACAAAATAGCATTACAAATTCTAGGTTCAAAAAATTCGATAAATTGACTTCCGTTTCTTATCGTACCCTTATCGTCCCTGATGTAAGGATGGGCCTTTACTGCCTCTCGTGTGGACGTAGGTACAATTGCATAATAATGACTGGCCGATTCGCGCTACGGACCTCATAATTGTAAATAATGATTACATTTTAGCAAAATTGTCTCGACTTTGAATCTTAAAAAAAAGTTAAGTGTGTTTCATAGAACAGGTGTTATGTGCCCAATTTCATTATAATATGTAGTATAAAAGTAGTATGTATATCTTAATTTCCATATTATTTATGGCTACGTATTTATTCGATTACAATAACTTTTAGATCTTTTAGAAGAATTTCATAAAATCTCCTGAAAATATAAAGCGTCTGGATCTGCTTTAAAGAGTCAGCCTTTTTGCATAAAATATATTTACTTTCAATACATGTTTTCGTTTGAAAATATTATGATGATTTATATTGTACGTTGCGTGGTGTGCAATAAAGTATTCTATGAGTAGAAATATAATGGTAATCTATTTGAAATTCCAAACGTAACGGATTTGCATTTCCCTTTAGGCGGGAAAAGAAAATAGCGCATTTTCCCCGCGTTTTTTGTTGCGCTTGCGTCGAAAGTGTATCATTAGAAACTGACTCTATAGTTTGAATTCAATGATGTCTTTCCATTCTTATTATCACATTTTAAATAGCAAACAACTTACATTTATTATCTTCGATGTTCAAAATATCTCTGTTCGAATTCGGTCCTGAATAAATGCATGTAAAATGTACGTTTCGAAAACGTTGATGGGGTTAAAATTGTATATCAAAATGTTAAAGAATGTATTATCATGTCTCAGACAGTCCTCTTTTACATAATGAAATGTGCGATCACGATGGCATTATCAAAAACGTCTTGCGGTACCACGGCGCGACAGTTTATTAAAATAATTCCTTGGCTAGTGCCGAATCGCGCGCCGCACGCTAGCAAGCCGACTAACACGCCACTACCCAGCGATTTACTCGCGACACTCCAAGATTTACTACGCCACTCCTATCCTTACTAAAGCGAGTTTTTATTACTCCTGTCAGTATAAAATATTAACCAGGTCTTTGTGTCTATTTCAGATACGACAGCGCCGTACGTGCTGTACAAAGATGGAGTCGAACGCGCACCTCCCGGCACGCAGTGGGGTGGTGGAATGCTCGATGGGGGCTACCAACCGATGCAGCATCAAAGCCCCGGTGGGCCCTCACCACAACCGGAGCCCCAGCTTGCCTCGCCCGCCCCATCACCATACCCACCTGCTCCACCGCCTCCAGACCCCACAGGGGCCGCAGAGGACGCCGCACAACAACTCGCTCAACAACAGGCACAGCAACAAGCTCAGCAGCAACAACAACAGCAGCAACAGACATCACCAGAACACATGCAAGTTGAGCAACAACTGCAAAGCCAGCCGCAGCCACAACCCACTCAAGACCACCTCGACAGAACGCCCTGCTTCATCCCCCAACCGGAGCTTCAGCAACAGTACGCGACGCCGTACTTCAAAGAAACCAGACCAACCAGCCACATGCTGGGAACCGGTGGCTTTCCGTTACACTACTTGAAACAGAACGGCGGAGTACTCTCTCTTGAAGGTCCGCTCGACCAATACGCGACGCCAGAGCTGCGACACTTGCCAGACATCGTCCAACCCGAACCACCCAAGCCGCGCAAGCACAACCCTAACTCCGAGTTGCGGCTGTTCAAATGCCTGACATGCGGGAAGGACTTCAAGCAGAAGTCGACCCTTCTGCAGCACGAGCGCATCCACACCGACTCAAGACCGTACGGGTGCCCCGAGTGCGGCAAGCGGTTCCGGCAGCAGTCTCACCTCACGCAGCACCTCCGCATCCACGCGAACGAGAAGCCTTACGCCTGCGTCTACTGCCCGCGCTCCTTCCGCCAGCGCGCCATCCTCAACCAGCACCTGCGCATCCATTCCGGTGAGAAGCCATATACGTGCGGCGAGTGCGGCAAACATTTCCGCCAGAAGGCCATCCTGAACCAGCACGTCCGCACACACCAAGGCGAGCGCAATTCACACATATATGCCCCTCCCCGCTCCCCGCGCGCGCCGCCCGCACTGACCCGCGTCACTGCCGGCGACGCCCGCGATCCCCGCCGCTCCCTGCACGTTCGATTCGGTCTCGCATCCATTGGCCTTCCTATCAAACAAATTCTCGGTTCCCTCGTCGCCCGCGCGAGGGCGCTCGCGAAACCGATCGCCGGACGATCCCGTAACCGTCCTCAGTTCGATTAACCCACTCGTCGGTTATCCTAATACGGACCGGCTCAACACGTTACTCATCGACGTTTTCCGTTTTGCAGATGTGTCGCCGCATCTGATATTCAAGAACGGCACGACGCCCACGCTGTGGCCCCAGGACGTGCCCTTCCCCGCCGACGAGAACAAGGAGGAGATCCAGTCCACCTTCGGCGACACCGACCAGAACGGAGAGCAACGCGGCTCGTGCTTCTCGCCGGGCGATACCGCCCAGTACCCCGCCTACTTTAAAGACACCAAAGGCTTAAATCACACTGTTTTCGGCTCGAGTCTCTCGCTGCAATACTTGAAAGGTAGCAAGCTGCCGGACGTTCTCGGCGGCCGCGCGATGCCCCTGTACGTCCGCTGTCCGATTTGCCAAAAAGAATTCAAGCAGAAGTCTACGCTACTGCAGCACGGCTGCATCCACATAGAGTCGCGGCCGTACCCGTGCCCCGAGTGTGGAAAGCGATTCCGGCAGCAGTCTCATCTGACGCAGCATCTGCGCATCCACACGAACGAGAAACCGTACGGATGCGTGTACTGCCCTCGCTTCTTCCGCCAGCGGACGATCTTGAACCAGCACCTCCGCATCCACACCGGGGAGAAGCCGTACAAGTGCACGCAGTGCGGGAAGGACTTCAGGCAGAAGGCGATCTTGGACCAGCACACGCGGACGCACCAAGGCGACCGGCCCTTCTGCTGCCCGATGCCGAACTGCCGGCGGCGGTTCGCGACCGAGCCCGAGGTGAAGAAGCACATCGACAACCACATGAACCCGCACGCGGCGAAGGCGAGGCGCGCGGACGCCGCGAAGACGCCCCGGCCGCTGCCGCCGGCGGCCGCGGTGGTGAAGCCCGAGCTGTACTTCCCGCAGTGCTACGCGCCGCCGTTCCAGCAGTTCCAGGCGACGGGCGCGACGGAGTTCAAGCCGGCCGTGGGCCCGGGCGCGCCGGTGGCCTGCCTGCCGGCCCAGTGACCCGCGCCGCCGCCGCGGTGGCACCCGGCTCCCTCGCACGCGCCCGCGCACCACGAACTCTACGCCGCCGACCGCCTCTACAACTAGACGGCGCGGCTGCGGCGCGGGCGCACGCGGCACCCAGTATACGACTCGCCCTGCGAGCTTGCAATGCAAATATCTACTAACCAATCGGATCGCTGTAAAACAAGCTTCGATCTGTAAATAACGATGTTGTTTATACTCTATCGAAAGTCTGTCGCGATGTACAGTTCAAAGTTCTTCACGAATAGTGTTACCGTT